>JAJPUD010008381.1:0-13696 GCA_023553655.1 Myrmecobius fasciatus
CCGACTATTTTAAGGAAAAGTCCATTAATTCCTATACTCTCTAATGTTTTTAATAGGAATGGATGTTGGATTTTATCAAATGCTTTTTCTGCATCTATTGAGATTATCATATGGTTTTTGTTAGTTTGGTTATTAATATAGTCAATTATGTTAATAGTTTTCCTAATATTGAACCATCCCTGCATTCCTGGTATAAATCCTACTTGGTCATGGTGTATTATTCTAGGAATGATTTTCTGTAATCTCTTTGCTAATATTTTATTTAAGATTTTTGCATCAATATTCATTAAGGAGATTGGTCTATAATTTTCTTTCTCTGTTTTTGTTTTACCTGGTTTAGGTATCAGTACCATGTCTGTATCATAAAAGGAGTTTGGTAGGAGTCCTTCATTCCCTATTTTTTGAATATTTTATATAATATTGGAGTTAATTGTTCTTTAAATGTTTGGTAGAATTCACATGTAAATCCATCTGGTCCTGGGGATTTTTTCTTAGGGAGTTGATTAATGACTTGTTCTATTTCTTTTCCTGAAATGGGACTATTTAAGTAATTCATTTCCTCTTCTGTTAATCTGGGCAATCTATATTTTTGTAGATATTCCTCCATTTCACTTAGGTTAGTAAATTTATTGGCATAAAGTTGGGCAAAGTAACTCCTGATTATTGCTCTAATTTCCTCTTCATTGGTGGAAAGTTCTCCATTTTCATTTTTGAGACTAACAATTTGATTTTCCTCTTTCCTTTTTCTAATTAAATTAACTAGAGGTTTATCTATTTTGTTGTTTTTTTCATAAAACCAACTTTTAGTTTTATTTATTAATTCAATAGTTTTTTTACTTTCAATTTTACTAATCTCTCCTTTTATTTTTAGGATTTCAAGTTTGGTATTTGATTGGGGGTTTTTAATTTGTTCTTTCTCTAGCTTTTTTAGTTGCAAGCCCAATTCATTGATTTTCTCTTTCTCTATTTTGTGCAAATAAACATCTAGAGATATAAAATTTCCCCTTATTACCGCTTTGGCTGTATCCCACAAATTTTGGTATGTTGTCTCATTATTGTCATTCTCTTGGATGAAATTAGTAATTGTGTCTGTAATTTGCTGTTTCACCCATTCATTCTTTAGCATAAAATTATTTAGTTTCCAATTGGTTTTTGGTCTATTTTCTCCTGGCCTTATATTGCATGTGATTTTTATTCCATCATGATCTGAAAAAAATACATTTATTATTTCTGCCTTCCTGCATTTGATTTTGAGGTTTTTGTGTTCTAACACCTGATCAATTTTTGTATAAGTTCCATGGACTGCTGAGAAAAAAGTAAACTCCTTTCTGTATCCATTTAATTTTCTCCAAAGATCTATCATACCTAACTTTTCTAACAATTTGTTTACCTCCCTAATTTCTTTCTTATTTATTTTGTGGTTTGATTTATCAGGTTCTGAGAGAGGGAAGTTGAGATCCCCCACTATTATAGTTTTGCTGTCTATTTCTTCTTGCATCTCTCTGAACTTTTCCTCTAGGAATTTCCATGCTATACCACTTGGTGCATATATGTTTAGTATTGATATTGCTTCATTATCTGTGGTACCCTTTAGGAAGATATAATTTCCTTCTTTGTCTCTTTTAATTAAGTCTATCTTTGCTTTCACTTGGTCTGAGATCAGGATTGCTACCCCTGCCTTTTTTTGTTCACCTGAAGCATAATATATTCTGTTTCAGCCTTTTACCTTCACCCTGTATGTATCTCTATGTTTTAGATGTGTTTCTTGTATACAACATATTGTTGGATTCTGGTTTTTAATCCAGTCTGCTATTTGCTTCTGCTTTATGGGAGAGTTCATTCCATTCACATTCACAGTTAAAATAACTAATTCTGTATTTCCTGCCATCTTATTTACCCTAGCTTGTGCTTTTCTCTTTCTTATCCCCTTTCCCTCCTCCCTACCATTTTGCTTTTGATAACCACTTCCCTCAAACAATCCTTCCCCTTTAGAGCCCCACCCCCCCCATTTTTCCCCCATTACCACCAGTTTCCTTATAAATACCTATATTATTCCTTAAGAGCCAAATCTGATGAGATGGAGATTAACCCAATTCTCATTCCCCTCCCTTTTTTCCCCTCAATCATTATAGGTTTTCTTTGCCTCTACATGTGATGTAATTTCCCTTATTTTACCTCCTTTTCCTCTTCTTCCAGTGTTATCCGTTTTCTACCTCTAATTTCTTTTTCAGTTTATCATATCATAATAATCATAAAATCACAATAATCATATCATAATAATCATAAAATCACAGTAATCGTATCATAATCATAATGTAATAATAGATTCATAAAATCAACCCTCATTCTATAAGTATCTATAACATAAATATAGTTCTCAAGAGTTTTTTTTTTTTTTTCCTCGTTACCTTTGTATGTTTCTCTTGTGTTCTGTGTTTGTAGATAAAATTTTTGTTCAGTTCTGGTCTTTTTAGTAGAAATAGGTGAAATTCTCCTATATCATTGAATGACCATCTTCTTCTCTGGAAGATAATGCTCATTCTAGCTGGGTAATTTATTCTTGGCTGTAATCCAAGTTCCTTTGCCCTTCGGAATATCTGATTCCAGGCCCTTCGATCCTTCAAAGTAGAAGCTGCTAGGTCCTGTGTGATCCTAATTGTGGCTCCCCGATATTTAAATTGTTTCTTTCTGGCTTCTCATAATCTTTTCCTTGGTATGATAGTTCTGGAATTTAGCCACGATATTTCTGGGGGACTTAATTTTTGGGTTTCTTTCAGGAGGTGATCGGTGGATTGTTTCAATAAGTATTTTGCCTTCTGGGTCTAAAATATCAGGGCAGTTTTCTTTTATGATTTCCTGGAAGATAGTGTCTAGGTTCTTTTTTTCATCATGGCTTTCAGGAAGCCCTATAATCCTTAGATTGTCTCTCCTGGATGTATTTTCCAGGTCAGTTGTTTTTCCTAGGAGATATTTCATGTTTTTCTCTATCTTTTCATTTTTTGTTGTTTTTCTTTGACTGATTCTTGAAGTCTTGATTGATTCCAATTTTTAATGTCTTATTTTCTTCAGTTACTGTTTTTAGTTCCTTGTGCAATTGACCAATTACATTTTTTTATTCATTTCATTCTTTTTTCCATTTTTCTATTTTATTTTGCAATGATCTCATTTCATTTCCCCATATTTCTTCTAACTCTCTTTTAAGATCCTTTATGTAATATTCAAAGAAAGCCTTGTGACATGGAGTCCAGTGTATGTCTCTCTTTGGGGCTTTTTCTGGAGTTGCTTTACCTTTAGGGGCCTCAGAATTTGAGGTCTGTTCTTCCCTCTCTCCAAAAAAGTTGTCTATGGTGAGAGCTCTTTTTGGTTTTTTATTCATTTTTTTAAAGGTATGAGGTCTGTTTAAGGCAAAGTTGGGACAGCTGCTTTAATTTGCCCTGGGGCAGTTCTGCTGATTGAGTTATTTCAGGTACTGGGCAGTTCTGCTGATTGAATTATGTCAGGTGCTGGGCAGTTCTGCTGATTGAATTATTTCAGGTACTGAGCAGTTCTGCTGATTGAATTATTTCAGGTGCTGATCAGTCCTACTGATTGATCGCCCTAGGGTGCTGTCGCAGCTAGGTCCGATGCTCATCACAGGTTCAGTGGTTCACAATCTACCCCCCACAAAAGGCAGACCCTCCAAACCACCTGCCCACAATCAGGACAGATTGGCCCAAGAGGCCCGCAGAAGACTCCCAGGTGTGTGAAAAGCACAACACTCCCACTCCTGTTCCGACTCCTGTTCCAGCTCCCTGCTCCAGCTCCCTGCTCTGGTCTCCCTGTGCTTCAGTCTGGGTTCAGCAGACCACCCCCCTGCCCAATTATGACAGACCTGTTTTGAAGTTCTTCCAGAGAATCTTCTTCTAGTATTGTGTTGTCCTCCAGATATTGTGGATTTTTTTGCTTCAAAATCAGTCTAGAGGCTTCATATGTTGTTGGTTTGAGGGAAGGTTAGAGGAGGTTACAGAGACTCCTGTCTGATCCTGTGCATACCTTTTGACCCAGTTTTTATTGGGCTTATATCCCAAAGAGATCTTAAAGGAAGGAAAGAGACCTACATGTGCAAGAATGTTTGTGGGAACCCTTTTTGTAGTGGCTAGAAACTGGAAACTGAATGGATGCCCACAATTGGAGAATGGCTGAATAAATTATGGTATAGGAATGTTATGGAATATTACTGTTCTATAAGAAATGACCAGTAGGATGATTTCAGAGAGGCCTGGAGAAACTTGCATGAACTGATGCTGAGTGAAATGAGCAGAACCAGGAGATTGTTATACATGGCAACAAGACTGTATGATGATCAATTCTGGACATGGTTCTCTTTAACAATGAAATGTTTCAAACCAGTTCCAATTGTTCAGTGAAGAAAGCCATATACATCCAGAAAGAGGCATATGAAATGTGGACCACAATATAACATTTTCATGCTCTCTATTGATGTTTGCTTTCATTATGTTTCCCTTCTCAGATTTTTTTTTTCTTGTAGATCTGACTTCTTGGACAGCAAGATAACTATAAAAATATGTATATACATATTCGATTTGTCAAGTATTTTAGCATAATTAACATGCAGTAGACTTTCTGCCATCTATGGGAAGGGTGGGAACTAGAGGGGAAAAAATTGTAACGGAAAGCTTTGTAAGGGTCAATGTTGAAATATTACCCATACATATGTTTTGCAGATAAAAAGTTTTAATAAAAAAATTTTTTAAAAGAATACTCTATAAAAGCACTCTATAACCTATGCAGATAAAAAAAAGTCATTCCCCAACTGATAAAGTCAAAGATATGAACAGACAATTTTCAGATGATGAAATTAAAGTTATTTATTATCATATGAAAAATTACTCTAAATAACTCTTGATTAAAGAAATAAATTTAAACAACTGTGAGGTACCACCTCATACCTCTTAAACTGGAAAAGAAGACAGGAAATAAATAACGATAAATGTCTGAGGGGATATGGGAAAACTGGGACACTAATGCATTATTGGTGGAGTTGTGAAATGAGCTAACCATTTTGGAGAGCAATTTGGAACTATGCCCAAAGGGCTATAAAACTGTGCATACTCTGATGCAGCAGTGCCACTACTGGATTTTCATCCCAAGAAAATCAAAAAGGACAGAAAAGAACCCACATGTGCAAAAATGTTTGTAGTAACTCTTTTTGTGGCAGCAAAGAATTGGAAAATGAGTAGATGCCCATCAACTGGGGAATGGCTGATTAAGTTGTGGTACATGAAGTTAATGGAATATTATTGTTCTATAAAAATGATGAACAAGCTGATTTTAGAAAGGCCTGAAAAGATTTAAATGAAATGATATTGAGCGAAATAAACAGAACCAGGAATACAATGTACATTATAATAGCAAGAATGTATGGTGATCAACTATGAAAGACTTTGTTTTTCT
The DNA here is from genome assembly GCA_023553655.1 of Myrmecobius fasciatus. Taxonomy (NCBI): domain Eukaryota; kingdom Metazoa; phylum Chordata; class Mammalia; order Dasyuromorphia; family Myrmecobiidae; genus Myrmecobius; species Myrmecobius fasciatus. The sequence continues at coordinate 5,455 of JAJPUD010008381.1, forward strand.
CAGTGGTTCAGTGATCCAGGGTAATCTCAATAGACTTTCAATAGAAAATATCATCTGCATCTAGAAAAAGAACTATAGAATTTGAATGCAAATCAACACATGCCATGTTCACTTCTTTTTTCTGCTTTTTTTTTCTCTCCCATAATTTTCTCTTTTGTTCTGATTTTTCTCTCCTGTCATGATTCATAAAACAATGTATTTAAAAAATTAGTAAATTAATTAAAAATGTTAAAGGATATCTAACAATAGGCTTTAATTAAGTATCTATTATATTTCCGACATTTTGCTAGATCCTGGGAAATACACACACAGAGATACATGCATTTACTCACATACATATATACAAATATATACACAAATGTGTACATATATACATATGCACACATGTATATTGATGCATACATATAAATACACACATCTACACACACACACACACACACACACACACACACACACACATATCCAAAAAAATGTAGGCCAGCCAGGTAGCAAAAGTCTATGACCGATAGTCACCCACTTTTCAAGCTGGCTTATACCAAGACATTCAGCATCTTGGTGGTGCACTTATGGAGGATATAAACAATATGGCATACATTGTCATGTATAAAATAATCATAATTTTCATCATTGAAATGAAAAATTACATTGATAGACCAAAGATCCACTGGAATATGACAAAATTCTAGAATTTTTCACAAAAAGATCTTTACTATTTAGTTGAAATCATCAGGGAGAAAAGTTATACAAGTAGCAGGCTACTCTTGATTGCCTTCTAAATATTTGCTAATACTGATCCCTCCATGACCAAGAAGCATTTAATTTCCAGTTTCTCAACAAGTCCTTCTCTATTCAATTCACATTTCATCTCCTACAGGATTCAACAGTAAGTTCCACAAAGTACTTTTCTTCCCCTTTGATTGTTTTTCTTTTAAATATAGGTGGGAGGGAAGCATGGGCCCAGCATCAATGAAATATTCAGTCTACTTCTTACCTCAGTAACTGAAAACATAGATTAAATGATGTGAGTTCTTCCACTACCAAGATACATAGCAATCTGTTTATAACAGAAAAGATCATTCTTGAAAATTATTATAACCCAAAGATCTAGCAGCACAAGGATACCATGATGATGATGAGACTCTTCAAACTTAATGAGGGTCTCCTCTGACAACATACCCACATTAAAAAACTGAAAACACTTTCAAATTGGTAGAACCCCAAGCGATTGTACTTAGTTTTCAGAGCTCAATGTTCTTTATGCCACAATAAGTAATTAGAAAAAGAGTGTAGTTGAAGGACACTCTGTAACCTATGCAGATAAAAAAAAATCCTGAGACTCACATTTGAAATATCACATCAGTAAAGTGGCCTTGTTAGAATGATTCTATTCTCCTAGAATGAAAAAGAAAAACAAGTTGATAGTAACATCTAAAGTTACTGCTGACCCAAAAGGTATATCCTTTGATCCAGCACTGTTATTTCTAGATTTGTATCCCAAAGAAATCATAAAAGAGGGAAAAGGACCCACATATACAAAAATGCTTGTAGCAGCTTTTTTTTTGTAGTGGTAAGGAATTGAAAATTAAGTAGATGCCCATCAATTGAGGAATGGTTGAATAAGTTATGGTATACAAATATCATGGAATGTTACTGTTCTATATAAGAAATGATGAGCAAGCAAATTTCAGAAAAGACTTCTGTGAACAGATATTGAGTGAAGTGAGTAGAAGCAGGAGAACATTGTATACAGTAACAACAAGATTATAGCAAATCTGAGAGATTTAGCTCTTCTCAGCAATCCAAGATAATTCCAATAGATTTGGAATGGAAAATATTATCTACATGCAGAGAAAGAACTAGGGAAATTGAATGTGGATGAAAGTATTGTATTTTCACCTTTTTTCTTTCTTTGCTTTTTTTTTCTCTTGTATTTTTTCTTTTTATTCTGATTTTTCTTTCACAATATGGAAATATGCTTAAAATGACTATATGGGTATAACTTAGAAAATTCCTTGCTTTCTTGGGAAGAAGGATGGTAAGGGAAGGAGGAAGGAAGGGAGAAAATATTTGGACATCAAAATCTTACAAAAATAAATTTTGAAAACTATCTTTACATGTAATTGGAAAAATAAAATACTATTGAGAAAAAAATAATAAAGTTCTGGATGAAACCAAGAGTACAATCCTGGGAACAAAGATGACACCATCCTGTAGATTAAACTTTATGTAATCTATAATGATTGACATATTCATATATACCTGGGGCCTGCTTACCCTGAATTAATGCTGCTATCAAAGCCCCAGATCCCTTATTTACTTTAAGATAAAAACTTATATACAATTATTTCTTTGCTCATTGTATCTTAAAGGAGTATATAATATTAATTGATCATATTGCTCTGAGTTGTGGTTCCATATGACTTGATTCTCCAGAGCCAGACTAAGAAAAAAACCTCAGGGTATCCACAACTCTTTTGTGTTAATGGGTGTTCTAGCAATACAGGAACTAATTATTTTTAATAAGTCCAGTGATAAGATTTAGATGAGGGCATGACTATTTTACTTAAGATATAGAAGTATCATAACACAGAAAATAGCCAAATAAGTAAAATATACATTGGGATCATATTCATATATGGCTAATCATTTCTCTTAGTAAGAAGTAATGAATTCTGACTAACATAGCTGCCTGAAAAGGAGGTATGCTACCCAGATTCCAAATAAATACTCCAGCAAAACTCCTGTTTGCAGCAGACAGAATAGAGATCAATAAATCAAATGAGAGATTACAGCAAATTATTTTTTCAATCTCAGATCAACACAAAGCATAAGCCAGAAATTAAAGAGCTTAGCCAGCAAAGCTGGCATCAACAGTGTTGTTTCCCAACTAAGCCAAAGATGGGTCAGAGGCACATGTAGCCAATAAGCCTCTGTGTCTGAAGTCAAAAAAATGAAGGAATTTCCTGTTAAAGAAGGTTATGGTTGGATAGAAAACACCATCTGCATCCAGAAAGAGAATTATGGAGATTGAATATAAATCAACACATGTCATGTCCACTTTTTTCTATCATGGTTGTTCCCTTTTGTTCTGATTTTTCTCTCCCAACATGATTCATAAAGAAATGCATATTTAAAAACTTAATATTCATGTAGAAATAAAATTATATATATACATATATATATATAAAGCAGTTTTTATGGGTAGAGAATAAGATTAACAAAAGAAACCCCTATAGAAAGGACCTTAAAAGTGGTATCAATGTAATATAAAGTGCTACAGCACTTAAACCAACAAACCCCAGCGATAATAAGACTCTAAATGTAAAGGGCTCTGAATCTAGTCATTAAGGTCTAGGTAGCCAAGTTAGCCAGAGTTAAAGGCCAGGTACCCCACCCAATAACATAACCTGAAAAAGTCTGGCTCTAGAGCTAAAATAAAAGTTAAGAAGTGAAGCTGGGGAAAAATGATTGAATCAAATAAAATACTTGCCAGTATCAAAAATTATTGAAAGCTTAAGATCTCCCCAAAGAAGGGAGAAGTTATCCCATACAGCAACTGTTAGAAGAAATTTAAAGAAAAATTAAAAAGTGACTTTTCCACAAAGTACTATATGAATACCTGGAAAAGAGAAGCCAAATATTAAATTTTAAAAAAATAATTAATTTTAAAAATCTAGAAGAAAAAAATGGAAAGAGACTATATAGCTTAAAAAGAAAGCACAAACCTTATACAAGTAATAAATTCCCAGAAAACTATTATACAACAGACCAAACAAAATATGATAAAAGGCCAACAGCCTCTACCCCACATCCTTTTATTATGAGTTAATTGACACTATAAGTATAACTAGATTTTTGTCACTGTTTGAATATATACATACACATGTATAAATTCATATGTATACTCACAAACACAGAAGTAGGGAAAGAAACAGATATTTTACTTATAAAATTAATAAATAGAAATGATCTCTTGGAGTGAGGGTGTCAAAGTATGTTTTTAGCATGCATATGTATCCAAATTTGGCTTTTATTCCATTGTGGAAGTGGAAGAATGAATGGCACCTTCATTTCCCCAGTGAAAGGACAACAATGATTTGTTTTCCTAAGAAAATCCTTATAAAGGAAAATTTGCCCATTTTATTGGGCATTTATTGGGCACAGATTAAAAATCTGTGCTTTTCAGAAAAAAAAAATATAATGTACCTGATTCTTTCTTTCTTTCTATCGATCTATCTATCTATAAAAGACTGCTAAAGAAAACATGTCAAATAGAGATAATTTAAGAATCATCATATCTCTGGAAATCCATGACACAAATGTTCACCATTGCCACCATCAGCATCAAGAACAACAAAATGACACTTTTAAAAATAAAAAATGAGTTGTCCAGATCCATGGAATATAGAGGGCAAAAAAAAAAAAAAAAAAGGCAAGAAAAATCCACAGATCACCTCGTGAAAGAACCTCCAAAAAGAAAACTTCCAGCAATGTAAGAGGCAAAATCCACATTAAAAAAAAAAAAATCAATGAATCATTTTTTTAATGCACAGAAGAAAAAAAGGTTCAAAAAGAAGCAGAGTCACTGAAGAACAATTTCAAAAGTAACATTTAGAATTTATCTTTTTTTTTCTTAAAGCAAGCAATATGAAAAATAGAAATTCATAATTTAAGAAAAAGAGTCCTATTATTTCCTTCTGTATGAATGGAAAAGGTCTTTTGTAATGTTTATATTATGAAGAATTTTATAATTGATATCATATCATCATATATTACTCATATATTGTTCTTAAGGTTTTATGAAGATGAAATTTTATATACAAAGCATGTTACAAATCTTGAAATACTATGCAAATATTAGCTATATTATTTCTATACTATCATGTTAGATCTTTACAACAATTCTGTGAAGTATTGATGTTATCCCTATTTACAAAGGAGGAAACTGAGACTGAGAGAGGTTAAGGGATTTGCCCAGGTTGACAAAGTTGGTAAGATAGAATTTGAATTCAGTTCCTCTGAACCCAAAAGCAATATCTATTTATTGAACAACCTAACAGATTTCAGACAGCCCTCATTTTGGTAAGTGATGAATTACGATATGGATGAATGATCAGAGGATAAAAGAAAAAGGGGCCATATTTTGGTAAATTTCACAGTAACTAGTAGTATTCTATTCACTCAATACCTTTTCATTGAATTCCTACTTTTTACCAAGGACAGTCAATAAATGCTTCTTGAATTCAGATAGGAATTCAAGGAATATAGGAAATATAGGAAATAAATATAGGAAAGAAGGTGGAAAAGAGGATACTCATCAAAGTGACCACAAAAATGCTTGTGGTTCACTGTATTTTCTTTTTAAGTATGGTCACATAATGATAAATATTAAGATATCTCACATAACAAAAGCATATTAAAAAGAAGTAGATTTTTCTTAAAAAAAAAAATAAATAAAATCTGTCATCTAAAGATCATCCTTGGTAAGTTTGGAAGGGACTTAACCACTTTAAGGGTGTGTATCAGGAAATGAAATTGTTTTCCCTGGCTATATTATAAGAAGGACTTATGCTAATAAAATATTGATTTTGATATAATAAATTTCTTCTAGAGTATTTTTTCTTTATGCAATGTCTTTTATCCTTTAGGAGATATAAACTCCATGAAGACAAGATAATAATGTCTTCAAAAAATATCCCAGAATTTTAGAGATGAAAGGGAACAATGAAGGTCTTGAATCCAACCCACACTTTAACATCTCTGACTACATTGCCACACAATGTTGCCTGACCTTTGGCCACCATCCCTATATCCCATCAATCTAATCTTTGCCCTTTACCCCTGGGCCATGGGGCTCTTAAAAGTGAGCTTTTCTTTTTAACTTGTTTTTATTACACTTACTGGTGATCTTCACAAATGCTGCCTTAATACTGATTACTTTCTTTCGCCAAGATATTGCCCCTGGAATTTTAGACTCCAAAAGAAGAATGCTAAGAATTAGACTTACATAGAACTTTCTTGACCTCTGTACACTATGCTGCCTCCCCTCCTCAGATCTTTTCTCCTGCTCAGTTTATCCCTGGTTTTCCCCTATTCCTTGAAAGAAGAGACCTTCTTGCTTTTGTATTAATGGGTATATAGTATGTAATTAAATGTGATCTCTCTGTCTCTATCTCCCTTTGTTTCTGTTTCCATCTCTCTCCATCTCTTAGTCTTTCCATCTTTTTAACTCTGTCTCTTTCTCTGTTCCTCTGGGTTTGTTTCTGTCTCTTGCTTCTCTTATGTATTTTTGAATCTTTATATGCCAGACTTGAAGATCTTATTTGGTTTTGAGTCTCATCTCTCTAGTTACTAGGTAAATGGTCATAAGACATTTAAATCTCTCAGAAACTGTTTTCTCAATTCTGCAATGGAAATAATAAACGTACTGTGTATCTGTTAAGAATGATGTGAAAATCAAAAGAGATAAAGAATTTTAATAGCACTTTATAAACCTTAAAGTTTTGTATAAATGCTAATTGGTAGTAGTAGTAGTAATAGTAGCAGCAGCAACAGAAGCAGCAGTAGCCGAAGCAGAATAAGTAGCAGTTGTAACAGTAATTTTTTGTAGGGTAATAATAATAATTAACATCTATATAATTCTTACAATGTGCCAAGACAAAAATTACAGGAATGTTAAATTAACAGAAATGAAAGAGATTAAAAAGTGGCAAGAATATACAAAACAAATGTACAAGAAAGATCTTAACATCACCAATAGCCATGATGGTGTGGTTATTGATCAAAAGCCAGATATCCTGAAAACTGAAGTCAAGTGAACTTTAGGAAGCATTGCTAACAACAAAGTCATTGGAGGTAATGGAATTCTAGCAGGACTATTTAAAACTCCAACACATGATACTATTAAAATGTTGCAGTCAATATGTCAGCAAATTTGAAAAACATAACAGTGGCCACTGGAATGGAAAAGATCGGCTAATGTCTCAATCCTAAATAAGGACAATGCACAGAAATTTTCAAATTATCAAATAATTTCATTCATTTCATTGGATGACAAGGTTATTCTTAAGATTCTACAATTTAAACTTTAGCAAAATGTAAACTAAGAAAAAATTGGCTAGATCTGGAAGAAACAGAATCTAAAAAACAAATTACCAATATTCGCTGGATTATGGAGAAAGCAAGGGAATTAAAAAAGAACTACTTCTGCTTCATTGACTACTCTAAAGCTTTTGAGTATGTGGATCACTACAAAATGTGGCAAGTCCTTAGACACAGAAGTTCTAGATTATTTTATTTGTTTCCTGAGGTACCTGGCTGTGGGCCAAGAACAACTGTTTGGGTTAATATTGGAAAAATAGTATAACAAGGCTATATTTTGTCACTTGTTTATTTTACTTTTTTGCAGAGTAAACTGTGTAAAATATCAGATTGGGTGAATCAAAAACTGGAATTAAGAATGCAGGGAGACATATCAATAATCTCAGATATGCAAACACCACTACTCTCATGGCAGAAAGTAAAGAGGAATGAAAAAGCTTCTTAATGAGGATAAAAGAACACAGTAAAAGTCAGCTTGAAGTTTAAAAATAAACCTCAATAATAATAACGAACAACTAAGATGTTGTCAGTTCTCCATTGCTTCTAGCCAAATAAAGAGAGGAGAAATGGAAACTGTTAGATTTTATATTATTTTACTCAAAGATCACTACATATAACAACTGCAGTCATGAAAATTTAAAACAAAACAAAACACATTTATTTCTTGGAAGGAGAGCTATAAAAAATCTGGACAGCATACTAAAAATCATCTTGCCAACATCATCTTATCAACAGATGTTCACATGATCAAAGTTATGGTTTGTTTTTGTTTGTTTTTGTTTTCAGTATCAATGTGTGACTGTGAAAAGTGGATTATGAGGAAATCTGAGTGCCACAGAATCAGTACTTTTTAATTGTGGGGCTGTAGAAAAATTTTGAGAGTCCTTTGGACAATACAAAGATTAAATTAGTCAAAAAATTAATTCAGACTACACATTGGAGGGTCATATGCCAAAACTATTGCTTACATGCTTTAGCTATATAATGAGAAGACAAAACTCATTGGAAAAGACCCTGATGTTAGGGGAAATTGAAGGCAAAATGAAAAAAGGCTGGCAGAGGATGAGATAGTGTCATGAAAACAATAAAGATGAACCTAGGTCATTCTCTAACTCACACATTCCTCTCTCTGTCTCTCTCT
>JAJPUD010008381.1:16519-52949 GCA_023553655.1 Myrmecobius fasciatus
GTAAATCTTACTCTCATCAGGTTGGGCTCTAAAAGTGTATATCAGACATTTGATTTCACATAGAAACTTGTCTGTTGCTAGAGGGAAGTGGGAGGGAAAGGAGGAAAAGTAAGGGACAAACTAATAGAAGGGAAAATAGAAGAATCAGGGGAAAGGAGTAAAAACAGGGGGAGGGGATCTAAAGGGTGGAGTATTGTTTGGGGGAGGGGGTCATCAAAAGCAAAGTACTGAGGAGGGGGAAGGGAGAAAGGGGAAAGGAAAGGGGAAAACATAACTTGGGTAAATAAGATGGCAGGAAATAAAGAATTACTTATTCTATCTGTGAATGTGAATGGGATGAACTCTCCCATAAAGCGGAAGCGGATATCAGACTGGATTAAAAACCAGAATCCCACAATATGTTGTCTACAAGAAACACATCTAAAACACAGTGACACATATAGGATGAAGGTAAAAGGCTGGAGCAGGACCTATTATGCTTCAGGTGAACAAAAAAAAAGCAGGGGTAGCAATCCTTATCTCAGATCAAGTAAAAGCCAAGATAGATCTAATCAAAAGAGATAAGGAAGGAAACTATATTTTATTAAAGGGTACCATAGATAATGTAGCAATATCTACACTAAATATATAAGCACCAAGTGCAATAGCACACAAATTCCTAGGGGAGAAATTAAGAGAGATGCAAGAAGAAATAGACAGCCAAACGATACTAGTGGGGGATCTCAACCTTGCTCTCTCAGAATTAGATAAATCAAACTACAAAATAAATAAGAAAGAAACTAGGGAGATAAACCAATTGTTAGAAAAGTTAGGTATGATAGATCTATGGAGAAAGTTGAATGGAGACAGTAGAGAGTTTACTTTTTTCTCAGCAGTCCATGGAACCTATACAAAAATTGACCATGTATTAGGGCATAAAAACCTTAAAATCAAATGCAGAAAGGCAGAAATAGTAAATGCATCCTTTTCAGATCATGATGCAATAAAAATCACATGCAATATAAGGCCAGGAGAAAATAAACCAAAAGTTAATTGGAAAGTAAATAATCTAATCCTGAAGAATGAATGGGTGAAAGAGCAAATCATAGACACAATCAATAATTTCATCCAGGAGAATGACAATAAGGAGACAACATACCAAAATTTGTGGGATACGGCAAAAGCGGTTTTAAGGGGCAATTTTATATCTCTAGATGCTTACTTGCATAAAATAGAGAAAGAAAAGATCAATGAATTGGGCTTATTATTAAAAAAACTAGAAAAAGAACAAATTAAAAACCCTCAATTAAATACCAAATTGGAAATTCTAAAAGTAAAAGGAGAAATTAATAAAATCGAAAATAAGAAAACTATTGAGTTAATAAATAAAACTAAGAGTTGGTTCTATGAAAAAACTAACAAAATAGATAAGCCTTTAGTTAATTTGATAAGAAAAAGGAAAGAGGAAAATCAAATTGTTAGTCTCAAGAATGATAAGGGAGAACTTTCCTCCAATGAAGAGGAAATTAAAGCAATAATTAGGAGTTACTTTGCCCAACTTTATGCCAGTAAGTTTGAAAATCTGAATGAAATGGAGGAATATCTACAAAAATATAGATTGCCGAGGTTAACAGAAGAGGATATAAATTATTTAAATAGTCCCATATTAGAAAAAGAAATAGAACAAGCCATTAACCAACTCCCTAAGAAAAAATCTCCAGGGCCAGATGGATTTACATGTGAATTCTACCAAACATTCAAAGAACAATTAATTCCAATACTACACAAACTATTTGAGAAATTAGGGACAGAAGGTATACTGCCAGAATCCTTCTATGAGACCGATATGGTGCTGATAGCTAAACCAGGTAGGGTAAAAACAGAGAAAGAAAACTATAGACCAATTTCCCTAATGAATATTGATGCAAAAATTTTAAATAAGATTTTAGCAATGAGATTACAGAAAGTCATCCCCAGGATAGTACACTATGACCAAGTAGGATTTATACCAGGGATGCAGGGCTGGTTCAATATTAGGAAAACTATCAGCATAATTAATTATATTAATAACCAAATTAACAAAAACCATATGATTATCTCAATAGATGCAGAAAAAGCCTTTGACAAAATCCAACACCCTTTCCTATTAAAAACACTAGAGAGTATAGGAATAAATGGGCTTTTCCTTAAAATGATCAGTAGCATCTATTTAAAACCATCAGCAAGCATCATATGTAATGGAGACAAACTAAAACCATTCCCAATAAGATCAGGAGTGAAACAAGGCTGCCCACTGTCACCATTACTATTTAATATTGTATTAGAAATGTTAGCTTTAGCAATAAGAGAAGAAAAAGAGATAAAAGGAATCAGAGTAGGTAGTGAAGAAACCAAATTATCACTCTTTGCAGATGACATGATGGTATACTTAGAGAACCCTAGAGACTCAACTAAAAAACTACTAGAAACAATTCACAACTTTGGCAAAGTTGCAGGATTCAAAATTAATCCACATAAATCATCAGCATTTTTATATATTACCAACAAAGTTCAGCAGCAGGAGATACAAAAAGAAATTCCATTCCAAATAGCAGATGATAGGATAAAATATTTGGGAATCTATCTGCCAAGGAAAAGTCAGAAACTATACAAACTAAATTACAAAACATTTTCCACACAAATAAAATCAGACCTAATCAATTGGAAAAATATTAAGTGCTCATGGGTAGGCAGAGCGAACATAATAAAAATGACAATACTACCCAAACTAATCTATTTATTTAGTGCCATACCAATCAAACTCCCAAGAAATTATTTTACAGATCTAGAAAAAATAGTAGCAAAGTTCATTTGGAAGAACAAAAGGTCAAGGATTTCAAGGGGATTAATGAAAAAAAAGGCAGATGAAGGTGGCCTTGCTGTACCAGATCTAAAACTATATTATAAAGCAGCGGTCATCAAAACCGTTTGGTACTGGATAAGAAATAGAGCAGTGGATCAGTGGCACAGGATAGGTTATCAGGACAACCAAGGCATTAACCTTAACAATCTAGTGTTCGATAAACCCAAAGAACACAGCTTTTGGGATAAATACTCTCTATTTGGCAAAAACTGCTGGGAAAATTGGAAACTAGTGTGGAAGAAATTAGGGCTTGACCCATACCTAACACCACATACCAAGATAAGATCTAAATGGGTTCATGATCTAGATATAAAGAGAGACTTTGTAAGCAAGTTAGAGGAATGTAATATAGTTTATCTCTCAGACCTGTGGAGGTGGAACAAATTTATGTCCAAAGAAGACTTGGAACTCCTAATTGAACACCAGATGGATAATTTTGACTATATTAAGTTAAAAAGTTTCTGTACAAACAAAACAAATGCAGACAAGATTAGGAGGGAAGCATCTAATTGGGAAATCATCTTTACATTTAATGGTTCTGATAAAGGCCTCATTTCTAAAATATATAGAGAATTGTCTCATATATATAAGAATTCAAGCCACTCTTCAATAGATAAATGGTCAAGGGATATGAACAGACAATTTTCAGATGATGAAATTAAAACCATCTCTAGTCATATGAAAAGTTGCTCCAAATCACTATTGATCAGAGAAATGCAAATTAAGACAACTCTGAGATACCACTACACACCTGTCAGATTGGCTAAAATGACAGGAAAAGATAACGATGAATGTTGGAGGGGATGTGGGAGGGCTGGGACACTAAAACATTGTTGGTGGAACTGTGAACGGATCCAACCATTCTGGAGAGCAATTTGGAGCTATGCTCAAAAAGTTGTCAAACTGCATACCCTTTGACCCAGCAGTGTTTCTACTGGGCCTATATCCAAAAGAGATCTTAGAGGAGGGAAAGGGACCCACATGTGCAAGAATGTTTGTGGCAGCCCTTTTTGTAGTGGCTAGAAACTGGAAACTGAAGGGATGCCCATCAATTGGAGAGTGGCTGAATATATTATGGTATATGAATGTTATGGAATATTATTGTTCTGTAAGAAACGACCAGCAGGACGATTTCAGAGAGGCCTGGAGAGACTTGCATGAACTGATGCTGAGTGAAACGAGCAGAACCAGGAGATCATCATGCACAGCAACAACAGTATTACATGATGATCAATTCTGATGGACATGGCTCTCTGCAATAAAGAATTGTCTCAAACCAGTTCCAGTTGTTCACTGAAGAAAACCATATACACCCAGAAAGAGGGACATGAAATATGGACCACAACGTAACATTTTCATGATCTCTATTGACATTTGCTTGCATTGTGTTGCCTTTCTCTGATTCTTTTTTTTTCTTGTAGATAGGATTTTTCTTGCATAACTTCTCAAGCATTTCAACATTATTAACATGTAGTGAACTTCCTGCCATCTGGGGGAGGGGAGGGGACTGGGGGTAAAATTTGTATTGGAAAGCTTTGTAAAGATCAAGGTTGGGGAACTACCCATACATATGTTATACAAATAAAAAGCTTAAAAAAAAATTAGAGATCCATTTCTTGGGGTCTAAAAAAGGTTTTAGTCTTCAAGAGCCTCTGATTAAACATTCCAAGGAAGAATAAATTCTTAATTCATATACTTTGAGTATTCCTTTTCCAAAAGTGACAACTTGCTCAGAGAAAGAGGTCACAGAATTAAAGGAAATAGATAAAGCAGAGGAAGTGAAAGATACAATTTGCTGAATTTAACTGATCATCAGAAATCATCTAGGTTTAAGCATATGCAATTTTAGTCACTGGAATAGCTTGTGAAAAAAAATTATTTTCACATGTATATCATACAACTTGCTTATCTTTAAATAATAAGAATATTTTTTTAAATTCAGAAACAAAACAAAGATGCTAAAATAAAAATGCATTTAAGAAGGAGATGAAAAACATGAAATCTGGTGACAGTGTTCCGACCAACTAGATTATGGTATGAATCTTAGATATGGTAATTTATCTGGAACTCAATTTGTATATTTGTAAGTTGATGGAGCCTCATCAAATTGTCAAAGATAATAAAGGTCAGAAATAATCACTGGGAGGACTGTCTGAAAAGAGGCATATTAAGAAGTTCTGGGTGAAGATATGAATTGGTCCAAACATTCTGGAAAATAACTTGAAACTGTTATAGAAAGCTAATTAAATTCTTTAAATCTTTTTACCCAATGATCCCTCTACTGGATACATACTCCAAAAAGAATAAATACACAGGGAAACAGTCCATATTTACCAAAATATTCACAGTAGCTCTTTTATTGTTAGCAAAATTAAAAAGAAAAAAGAAAATGAAGTACTCACTGGTGATTTAATTACCTATTATATTAATGTTTTAAAATACTATGACATAAGAAATGACTATTAAGAGGAACAGAAAAATTTATTAATGAATGCATAGTTAAGAATATAATCGGGAGAATGCATTGTAAATAAAAATAACCCTTGAGATGCAGCAAAACTCTGATTAATAACAATGGTTATTCATCATTTAGAAGGTGAAGAGTAACCATACTCTTATATGCTTACAAGTTGTATTTGTTGGTATTATTTAACTGATTTTATTTTCTGATGTTTTATGGAAGAGTTCATTAATGTGCACTGAAAAATGACTGGAGTAGAAACCAATGACTAAGGGGGGAAAGTAAATAAATAAGTAAAATGAAGGGATCTATATCGGAGAAATATCACAACAGGTAGTAAACTATTAAAAGAATGTTGATGGAAAGTCTAGAGAAGAAGATATTTTAGGAGATTCCTCTATATGATTCTTAAAGTACTTTCACAATCTTCACCCAATAGCATAATTTTTAAGACTCAATTTCCTTCATTATTCCATTTTCTAAATTCTATGATACAATGAAACTTATCTTCTTATTGTTCTTCATATATGACACTACATTTCTCATCTCCTTACCTTTGTACTGTTTTTCTAATGTGACTAGGATATACTGTATTTTCTTTTCAACTCTGCCTCCTAGGAACCCTTACTTTCTACAAGATGCACCTCAAATGTCACCTTCTCCATGAATCACATTTAGATGCCTGGAGTTGTTAATTCTTTCATTGCTAAACTCTCTTGGGTTTATTTATTTATTCTATATATGTTGTGTGCCAGTTGCCTCTCCCAAAATAAAATAAGTTGCTTGAGAGCAAGCACTACTTTACTTTTGCCCTGGGGTTGTCATCATCTAATATATTGCCTGGTTCATAAGAATTACTTTATAAATTCATGTTGAATGATGAACAAGAGCACTGTCTTAAAGGGCATTGTCTTCAGGCTACAAAGGACAAAACAATTAGTTCAAGTTACAGAAAACTGACTATCTGAAAATAGAATGAATTGTTTCAGGATACAGCAGGTTCTGTTCCCTTGATGGTTTCTAACAAAGGGTAGATCACCACTTAAAGACAACTAGATGGCTTAGTGGATAGAGAATGGCATCTGGATAGAAGAAAGATTTGGCTTCAAATCTTTCCTCATTCTACTTATTAGCTATAAGAGTCTGGGCAATTCACTTAACCTTTTAAAGTTTCCATTTTCTCGTTTATATAGGAGGGACAATACCAGCACATACATCACAGAGTTCTTATGGTTGTGTGAGGATTGAATGAGATTATATGTGTAAAAGTGCTTTGCACATGTTAATATTATTTATGTGTATAATTCTTCTGTTCACTTGCTGAGTAAAATAGATTTCTGCGTAATATCTAGAGCTACAACATGTCAATCATCTAAGAAACCATAAAGTCCAATCTCCCATTTTATAGGTGAGGAAACAGAGGCTCAGAGAATTTAAAAGACTTGCCCAAATTTGCACAAGTAATAAATAATAGATATAATCAAATACTGATTTTCTAATCCAAATTCAACCTTATTTCTATTATTAAACATTGACTTATTGATGGTTATTAAGCTGTTGAGTTGTTTTTTTGTTTGTTTGTTTGTTTGAGGGAAAAGAGAAAGAAAAGTAAAGATAAATAAACAACTAATTCTAAATGGAATTTAACGGTGATTACAACACAATGGCAAATTGGAAAATGATAATTTTTATAGATGGGTGAGCTTATAAAATGACAATTTTAAAATCAAATCAAGGACAATGAATAATAACTAGATTTTCTCCTCCATTGAGTCTCTTTTTTTCAGTATCAAGTGATTTGTCTGCTTGATTTAATTGATCTTGTATCTTAGCAGCAGTTAGAAAGAATCCATGTGAAAAGGTCAACATGTCAAATGAACAGCTACAAACTTTAACCTAATTGTTCTTCTAATAGAAAATTATTCAAGTCAATGACAGCCCTGAATGTAAATTTTGTAGAATTTCAAGATTTCTTTCTTCATAATTTCCACTCTCTTCATTGTCCTCTGTTTCTATATTGACCTATTATTTAAGTTCATATTAACTATCATTTATCTCTAATTGTATCTTTTGATTAGCATTTTTTTTTGTTTCTTTTCTACAACTTTTCATGAAGACTTCTTTAGGTTCCTGACAGTTTTCCTACCAAATCTTTTGCATTAGAATATTATATATATATTTTTAAGAAGCAAAAAATTAAATGATGGGGAAATGATTTTATTGTTATTTTTAAAATCCTATCCCTGGATCAGATCATGTTAACCCTCTACATTTTCCTCTTAACTAAAGGAGTTAGTGCACAGAGTGAATGCATCCTACTGGAATGTCTTTAAAAAATGGTAAAAAGTCATTCATCCTCACAAATCCAATACAAACACTGATTAACAAGCAAACTCTAGCCTTGGCTTTCCCTCACCCTCCTTGAGTTCTAATAAATATATAGTGATTAATCTTGCAAGAAATTGTCTATGACAAGTGAATAAAGTACTAGATATTTAATAATTTACCAGAAAAATATAACAACACTACAATAGCTGATATTTGCCTGACATTTTAAGTTTGCAGAGCACTTGGCATACATAATCTCTAGTAAGTATTAAGACAATCCAGTAGAACAAATATTACAAGGGTTCTTTTTTCTATTTTAAAGGTGAAGAAACTGAGGCTAGATAACTTTTTGCCAGTCACACAATTAAATGTCAGAAGGATTTTGATCTAGTTTGCTCTACTCAAAGAACCATACAATATTTACTATGCTATACAGTCTTTCATATGATCAAAAATGTAATGCTATAACCTAGATTTGTTTCTTGAATACATATTTTATTGCACAAAATTATAACTAGTACATTTTCTATCATATATAATTGTGATTATTTTTGAAGTTAAGCAGACTAACAGAGGGAGAAAGGACTGTAACACTTCCATATGTCTTAATGAGCCATACATCTCACTTAAAAATTATCCCACCAGAGAAGTGGCTACTTACAAATGCAGCATAAAAATTTCCTTGTTTTCCTTTCCGTTAATAATATTTTTTATTTAAAAGAAAGGTCCTTTTGATATTATCTTGTTATTAAAGAAATGCATTCCAAAAACACTTAAAATAATATTTCCACTTCTGAAAAAGACCACTTGATGTTAAAATGAAATAGTAACCACAATATATTTTAATAAAGTCTCCCTTTTTTGTGATTTTTGTGTTTTATGATTGCTTATGTAGACTTTTCATCCTTAAAATGAATGTCAATGAATCGTTCAGAGCACCAGCTGTCAACCTGGTTAAATCTTAAATAGACAAATTGCTCATATTTCATGTAGCAGTTATTCTTGAAGCTTCATCAAAATGGCATTACTTCCTGTTTTACAAGCAGAGTGTATTTATCCCTTCCTTCTGAAAGAGGGAATTTGCATGTCAATTCTCAAGGAGAAGATCCTCACTGCTCTTACATCATTAAATTGTTATATGTCCTTAAATTCTACCAAGACAACTCTTTTGCTGTATTACAAAAAAAAAAAAAAAAGAGTTCACATTGATATTGTGTTCCCCAATATCTCCAATATCCCTATAAGATTTATAGAAAAATGATGTCATTTTTGCTTAAATGAACTAAAAAGAACTAACTTGACATAATGTAATAGTAAACTTTCTCTATTAAAGATCTGTATTCAAATCTTATGTAAGACAAGAGCTTTGTGATTGTAAATCATGTTTCTTCACTGCTCTTAGCCTTAGTTTCCTCATATGAAAATGAATATTATACTGTCTCTGAGAAAGCATATTAAAATTTCTTTTTTTAGAAAAACTGAAAATGTTAAGATTAAAGTTTCTTCTAAAGCCTTTTCCAAAATCCTTGGAAAAATCCCTTAAATTAAAAAAAAAAAATTCCCCCTTAAGGAAAAAAGGATCAAGGGAGGCATATAACTTTTTGTGAAAGAATAACTCTTGTCTTTTTTTTCCCTTTACACAACTGCTTTCCTACTTTTGAAGTGATTTGCTTATTTTTAAGGGCATTCTCTTCAGTTCTGAGTTTACTAGAAATAATTGGCAGGCTAGCACTCATCATTTAGAAAGAATTAAGATATCAATGGAAGGAAAATATTTCCTTTGTTTAACTCATATCCAGGAGATTAGTATTCTGGAAATGGGATGGTGACTTGGTTTCTTTAACCTAGGATTTTAACTTAGAATGTACCAAGAAATCTTTTGTTTATTCACTATTTCTTTAAGTGTTAATTGAAATGTTTGGGGACATCGATTGTCCCATCCCTTCAAACTAAAGAGGCTTGGATAGATGTAAATGTTATAATAATAATAATATTCCTGGCAAATTTAAATCTAAATAAGATTACAGTGTTAATATTAATATTTCCCATATGTTCATTGATAATTTGGTGGATCAAATTAAATGTTTAATTCCAAGCATTTTACAAAATTTAATGTGCTTTTTAAATGCAAGCAATTATTAATATTGTTTTAAATATTCAATTGATCTCATCATCCATGTGAATTTCCTTTTAAAGCTAGAGAAGGCAACTTTTTCTTAATTGCCCATCCATATCCCCCTATAAGCTGTGTTAGCTTGAAATAAAACTTGTTAGTTTTCTTTTAATACCTAATGAACACAAATAAAATTCATTTTTTTTCAATTATTTACTTTTTACATTCTTTTCTCAGATTTTCTCCATGATTCCGTAATTAGTATGTGTTGCATATTGCTAACAGATCTATTCATTTCAAATTTCTTTTTTATGTCTAATTCATAATGATTTATCACCAAAAGAAAAATATTTTTATTAAAATATATTCAACTATTTCAAAGCCATTAAAAGAATATTAGGGTTCCTTTAAAGTGTTGGGTCATTCTTGTCTTCCTGTTTAATTGAGTCAATTTTACTGTCCATTTTTAGTGTCTAAGATAGAGATATATTAAGGGATAATCCTTATTGGTGATCAACCTAACTTTATGTCACAGTTCAAAGAAAAGACATTTTCCAAAACCAATTTTCTTTCCATCATCACAAACTATGCTCCACAAATATGCAAGCTGATGAAACATGAAAAATCTCTCCTGAGAATCCATCTCAAGTTTATCTACTGTGTTGGATTTTCTCGATAACAGGTAGATTGTAACCCACTGCAAACACAGGTCCTAGTCCGGACAGCCCTGCACCAGAAGTAAAACAGCCAAAATCATCAGCCATAGCAACAACAAATGAGTTCAGACATAAATGAAATTATTCCCTCCAGTGCCCCTACTATATACTTATTTTATTGTCTTGTTTTTCTTATCTCCTCAAAGAACACAATGAGAAAAACTTTGGAACATTTGTATAAACTGATACAAAAGGGAAATGAGAAGAACCAGGAAAACAATTTATACAATAACAACAATATCCTAAAGATAATCAATTTCTAAAACTTAAGAAATCAACATAATGAACCACCATAGTTCCTATGGAATTATGATGAAATATGTTATCTACATTTATACAAATTGCTGATGGACTCACAGTACAGATAAAAGTGTATTTTTATTTCTTTTCCTTTCTTTCATCATATCACATGGGAATTTAATCTACATAAATATTTTTATTTGTGATGGGTTTCATTTTTTTCTTTCTCAATGAACATATTACATCATTATATCCCATTAAATCATTACATAAAACATTTGTGCATACAAATCTCAAATTTTTCTGAAATCTTCTCCTTCATTCCTTTATTTTTATATCATGATAGCATTCCAATACATTCATATAACTTTTTCAGTCATTCCTCAATTGATGGGAATCTCTTTAGTTTCCAATTCTTTGCTAGCATAAAAGGTCTGTTATAAGGATTTCAGGCATGTGGGATTTTTCCTCTTTTTGATCTCTTTCAGATATGTCCCTTGTAGCATTATTACTGGGTTGAAGGGTACTCCCTTGTTCCTAGCTTTTTAAGAAAAATTCCAACTTGCTTTTCAGATTAACAAGATCAGTTCACAAGCTCACTAACATTGCAATAAGTTAAATAACTTTAACAAACTTTTATTGATCAATTAATATATGCAAAACATTGTGTTTTAGAAATGGAAATATGATGCCAAGACTAATTAAAATAGCCCTTCCTCCCATGGAACTCCACTTATATAAAGTCTGAATCTTTAAACTGAAATAGTTTTCTGCTAAGTACTGATACCTATGCCCCTTACAGAATTAGCCCTCATCTGCAGCAGAGTTAAATTTATTTGGTATATTTGTAATTTCCTTTTCTAGTCTGTAAGTAACTTACAAGGTGGGAAAATGCTTTTTTAGATTCATTTGTTTCCCCCCAGATCCCTACGATATTGTCTCCTTTACAAATATTTTTCCATGAACAAGTATTAGAATATTTGTATTTCCATAGCAATTAGCTGGGTGAAGAATATCAGTATTATAAATGAATTCCTCTCCCTTTCCTTTTCCTAAAAGAAGGAGACTGTTATCACTTCCCAAAGCAAAACTCTTCAAAAGAGAAAATATTCTTCCTCTCACTGTACTGGTCAAATTACTGTAATTCAGCCCCCTCATCATTTCTTGCTTATCTATTTAAGTTGTGATAAAGCCTCAAGTCTCTACCCATACCAATTTATATCACACAGAACTGACAATGTGATTTTTTAAAATTCTAATCTGACCATTTTACTCCCCTATTCAATAAGCTCGAGTGGTTCCCTATCACACAATAAGGGTCGAATATGAATTTCTCTAGTCTTTACAAATGGACCAACCCATTTTTTTTTTTACTCTTCTTTTTTGCTCTTCTTCAACTACACTATAATTCAGTCAAATTCATCTTCACCCATGAAACTTCATAAAATCTCTCAGCCTCTATACTGGCTATTGAGATGAATCAAAAGCCTAAGAAACAGAGTTTCTGGATAATTCATAATAAATTTATCAATTATGTCAGCAAATAATCAATAAATTGAGGTCAATTATTTCTCATAACAAAAGATCCACAAGGAGGTGCTCTCTGATTGTTAACAATTGGTTGACTGGGTGGGTTTGTTGTCCTTTGTTCTTAAAGAAGACCAAAATGACATCACTGTGTTAAAGTCAGTGTGTCTGATTGTGTCTGATCAGACCAATATAATAATCTCAGAATGCTCTGCCACAGGTCAGACACAAATAGCCCCTATGAACATTTGCGATGGATTCCCTAATGTTGAACATCTTGCACATGTGCATTTCTTTTGAGCTAATTTAATTCTACTTTTCTCATAGAGCACAGCACCTTCTCTGATGAGGGCACATCATGCTAGGCAATCCTGTCAGTGTTTCCCATGTCATACAATCAATTCTTAAGTTCTTAACAGACCTTGAGAGTATCCTTTCCTGACCACCTTGTGGGTGCTTGTCCTGTTTACATTCTCTGTATACATACATATACAATGTATATAAAATGTATATATATATATATATATACATTCTCCATAAAATAGTCCTTTTGGCAAGCATACATTTGACATTCAAACAATGTTGCCAGCCCAACAGAGTCGCACTCTCTGCAATAGCTTGAATGCTTAGCAGTTTAGTTCAAAAAAGGACCTTATGTTGCCAGGTGATCTTCAGAATCCTCCTTAGACAATTCAAGTGGAAGCGATTCAGTTTCATGGCATGGCACTGGTATACTCTCCAAGTTTCACAGACATCCATAATAAGGTCAGCACGATGGCTCTGTAGGCCTTCAGTTTGATAGTCACACTAATACCTCTCCTTGCCCATACTTTTTTTGAGAACTTCCCCAACACTGAGATAGCTCTGGCAGTCCTGGGAAATATACTGCCAAGGTTAAATGAACTTATCCACAGCATTCAAAACGTCTTCATTTGCACTAATTAATGGTTTCACATATGAGTGGGGTGGTGCTGGTCAATGAGGTACCTATCTTTTCTTAGTATTAATTATTAGACCAAAGTTAACACAAGTAGCAGTTTTAGAGGCTGCACTGAGTGCACAATCATCTGTAAACAAACAAAAAAATCACACACAAGACTTTTTCCACTTTAATTTTGGCTTGTAGTCTTTTTTGTTTGTTTGTAGATGGTTAACAATTAATGAGGGAATGAACATATTAACAGAAGAAGATAAAAAGTCTTCAGCTCCTCTTTCTAAGGATATAGCTTGAAGAGAATCTGCTGCCTGCAGCTTTCTGGACTAAAGAAGCTATTTCCACTGAGACCACTTAAATTATTGAACAGTGAGCCAGAATTCACCTAGATCAGATTGTCTTTACCCTTTAATCAGAAATAAGGTCTCCTAGTTGGGTGGAATTCCACCAAAGATTGAGAAGATTACTTTATTGTCAGCCCTATCCTTTACAAGGATTAGGCTTTGAATTAGGAAGTTAAAAAAAGGGGAAAAACCAACTAATAACA
The DNA here is from genome assembly GCA_023553655.1 of Myrmecobius fasciatus. NCBI lineage: Eukaryota > Metazoa > Chordata > Mammalia > Dasyuromorphia > Myrmecobiidae > Myrmecobius > Myrmecobius fasciatus. The sequence goes on from JAJPUD010008381.1 coordinate 30,267, forward strand.
ATTAACCTACTAATAATAATATAAAAGAAGATCTTTGGGTTCCATATATTAAATCACTATCCTCCAAATCTAGAATATACTACCTCCACATCCCTTGTTTCTTGCATTGCTGAGGAGGAGAATATTGGCCTAGGTTCAAAGTGGTCTTTGTCTGAAGAGATAAAAGGAATGCTTATGCAAAATGATCACAGATAACAGTGCAAGGCCAAATTTGATACACCAGAAAAAATGCTGCCTTGAGTCAAAGGACTGTTTCGACAGTATTCCCATGCCAAGAACCAAGGGGTTGCCCTTTTCTTTTTACTATTAGGAATCACTCCATTTTCCAGAGTTAAAGCCCAGCAATAAAGTCTGATATACCCAAAATTTTTTGCACTCACCCACTAGATTTGCATGTTTGCAACTAAATCACATCACTTGGGCTCAGCCGAGCATCAATAGACTCAGACATGAAACCTTCCTGTGAATGAATTTTTTGTCACCAGGCATCCTTGCTTCACTGTTCCTGTTATGTCTCACCAATGTTGTTATAGCCTCAGTGCCATGGAGGACCCATTTCCTTGTGTATAATTTTCCTCCTTCACTGGAATAAAGAAAGTTTTTGTTTATAATCACTGTTAGCTGTTTGGTTTTAATTCTTATTTTATTTTATTTTTCAGAGTTAGCTGTGGTGGTAAAAATCTATATGTACTATTTGGTCTTTTTAGAGTTAGCACCTGTTGTATAATCTGTGTGACTCTTTGGTCATTTGGTTTCAGAGTTGGCGGTTCGATATACAATCTCTGATACTCAATCCTAGTAGGACAGAGAGGAAGTTATTTAACTTCTTAATTAACTTTTCCTCTGGGACTCATTTAATTTCTACATTGAGGGAACTATAACAGGAAGGAAGGTGTCAGAAGAGATGAAATGGTGGGCCTAAAGTCAAGAAGTATTTGGTTCAAATCTAAACTCTGACACATTAGTTACGAGTTGTTGGACAAATCACTTATTATTTGCTTTGTTCTGCATGGACTTTCTCTTTGTTGATTTTTTGATTCTATTATTAAAAGGAGATCTGATATAAACATAAAGAGTTAGATTTAGCTTTAGATTGATAAGTTCAGGAGAAAATAAGCAAGAGGTCAGAACTCTGGAATTTAGGACAAGGGAAAAGGTCAATCAATGAAATAAAAAACAACAAACATCCACATAGATTTTGATCATCTATTTTGATTGATAAAGGTCCATTATGCAGAATACTCCAAAACCTGATGGCATTTGAACTGGATGTCAAAGGGAGGCTAGGGTTCCAACAGAAGAGAAAAGAGGGAAAGATATTCAAGGAAGATAAACAAAGACACAGGAAGGAAAACCTGATGTCCCATTCATGGAGTGGTTTAGTTTAATTCAGTTATTAAGTACATATAATATCCCTTCTGGGCTACCTTCCAAAGAGAAAATTCATGGATTGTCATGCTGGTTCCCCTTCACTTCTTGGACTATTAGTTTCATAGGTAGTCAATGGATTCATTACTTTATTTACACACAGGTACACACAATTGTGTATATGTAAATGTATACATATATAGTGTGCATGCACTATATATGTATACTGTATACACACACGTATATATGCATGTATATATATATACCTACTGAACCCCTACCACTAGTCAGCCAGTAGATACAATTAGATCAAAGTAAAGGCATTTATTAAGATCGGCATAATATGATTATCCCTATAATCTTCCATAAACACATCCTTCTGAAGTCAGAAAAGTAGATACAAACTTCAGAATACACTGGTAATGAGGCATGCATGTGCATATAAACACACACACACATATAAGGAATGCATGTTTCTAACAACTCAAATTTCTGTAATACACAGCTTCCTCTCTTCATGGAGAAGTCATGATTACTTCTCCCTATTACAGTACCTCTTTTGGGTCACTCCACTCAGTTCCTAATATTTGATCAATTCTTTAGTGCAACTCTAAATGTTTAGGACTAGTTGTTTCTTGAATCTATACTTGACTTTCTCTCAAAAGCAATTATACCTGAAACTTGTCTAGAATCCTACTTCTATCTATCTCCATAGAAAATTAATTTCTACATTTCCTACTGGGTTCATCTAGATTATGGTACAAATTATATTAAATTCTCAAACTATCTCAGGATGGTGCCAAACTTATCTTTGTAAAGGCCTCCAAGGTCAAGGCCCTTCTCCCCTACACTGAATAATTAATAACCACCTATTTAATTAAAAACTTTCTGAAGAGTAAAGACAGGTATTTGTGACTCATTAATGTTATCATTAAGTAAGAATTTTTCCTCTTATTTTATACAAGGAATTCCAAAAAAGGCAAGGAGGGGAAACACAAAATCACCCCCTAAATAAATAGACTATATTGTTAGATACATCAATCATTTAAATTTTTACTGTTCATTAGGTATTGTAGTAATATGAAGCAAAGTAAAGTGATCTAAAACTGGAATGGAAAACTAGAACCAGATTATTATGGCCCCAAATGCCAGACTAAACAACCGTAACTTTGGGAATATTTAATGAGGAACTATTGAAGATTTTTAAGCTAAAGGATGTTTTATTCATAAATGTATATTATTAGTGAGAATAAGAGGGTAAAAGCATAGGCAGATGGGCTAAAATAGAGGGGAAAAGTAGGGAGATAATTAAGAAGGCATTACAAAGATAGAGAAAAATATTATGAGGTCTGAATATGGTTTTGACGATGGAAAGAAAAAAAGATGTTTCTTCTTCTATTATTTAAATGTATTTAATATTTTATTTTCCCCTCGTTACATGTAAAAATAATTTTTCACATTTGTTTTAAAACTTTGAGTTCCAAATTCTTTCCTTTCCTTTTTTCCTACCCCTCTCTCATTGAGAAAGCAAAAAATTCATTATAGGTTATACAAGTGTAATCATGCAAAACATTTCCATAATAGTCATGTTGTAAAAGAAAACCTGGACCAAACAAACAAACAAACAAACAAAAAACCTAAGTAAGCAACAAACAAAAAATCAACAACCTCAAGAAAAAAATTTTAAAGTATGTTTCAAAATGCATTCAAATATCATTAATTCTTTTTCAGGGGATGGGTAGCATTTTTCATTATAAGTCCATCACATGCTGGGAAAATTGGAAACTAGTACGGAAGAAACTAGGCATTGACCCACACCTAACACCATATACCAAGATAAGGTCAAAATGGATTCATGATCTAGACATAAAGAATGATATTATAAACAAATTAGAACAATGTAGGATGGTTTACCTCTCAGACCTGTGGAGGGGGAAGGAATTTGTGACCAAAAAAGAACTAGAGGTCATCATTAATCACAAAATAGATAAGTTTGACTATATCAAGTTAAAAACTTTTGGTACAAACAAAATGAATGCAGACAAGATTAGAAGGGTAGCAATAAACTGGGAAAATTTTTTACATTCAAAGGTTCTGATGAAGGCTTCATTCAAAATATATAGAGAATTGACTCAAATATATAAGAATTCAAGCCATTCTCCAATTGATAAATGGTCAAAAGATATGAACAGACAATTTTCAGATGAAGAAATTGAAACTATTTCTAGTCACATGAAAAGGTGCTCCAAATCACTATTGATCAGAGAAATGCAAATTAAGACAACTCTGAGATACCACTACACACCTGTCAGATTGGCTAAGATTACAGGAAAAGATAGTGACAAATGTTGGAGGGGATGTGGGAAAACTGGGACACTGATACATTGTTGGTGGAACTGTGAACGGATCCAACCATTCTGGAGAGCAATCTGAAACTATGCTCAAAAAGTTATCAAACTGTGCATACCATTTGACCCAGCAGTATTTCTACTGGGCCTATATCCCAAAGAGATTTTAAAGGAGGGAAAGGGACCCACATGTGCAAGAATGTTTGTGGCAGCCCTTTTTGTAGTTGCTAGAAACTGGAAATTGAAAGGATGCCCATCAATTGGAGAATGGCTGAATAAATTATGGTATATGAATGTCATGGAATATTATTGTTCAGTAAGAAACAGCCAGCAGGACGATTTCAGAGAGGCCTGGAGAGACTTGCATGAACTGATGCTGAGTGAAATCAGCAGAACCAGGAGAGCATTATACATAGCAACAAGACTATACGATGATCAATTCTGATGGACATGGTTCTCTTCAACAATGATGTGATTCAAACCAGTTCCTACTGTTCATCAATGAAGATAGTCATATACATCCAGAGAGAGGCCTGAGGGAACTGAGTGTGAACCACAACACAGCATTTTAATGCTTTCTGTGGTTTCCCTGCATTTTGTTTTCCTTCTTAGATTGTTTTTTTTTTCCCCTCTCTTTCTAGATATGATGTTTCTTGTGCAGTAAGATAACTGTATAGATATGTATACATATATTGGATTTGTCATATAATTTAACATATTTAGCATGTATTAGATTACCTGTCATCTAGGGGTGGGGGGTGGGGGGAAGGCGGGGAAAAGCTTGGAACAAAAAAAAAGTTTTTCAAAGGTCAATGTAGAAAAATCACTCATATGTTTTGTAAATAAAAAGCTTTTATTAAAAAAATAATGAAAAAAAAATAAAACCATCACAGATGGCTGGGACCATTTTATGCCTGAGAATAGCAGTCATTCACAGCAGATCATCTTACAATGTTGTTATTACTTTGTACACACTATATTTTACTTTGCATGAATTCAGGTTTTTCTGGAAGCATCCTACTCATCATTTCTCATATCACAATAGTATTCCATCACAATCACAAAGCACAATTTGTTCAGTCATTTCCCAATTGATGGGCATCCTCTCAATTTCCACTTCTTTCTCCCAGAAACTATCTTCCATAAATATTTTGTACATATAGATCCTTTTCCTTCTGTTTTTTAATCTCTTTTGGGATATTTACCTAGTAGTGATATTGCTAGATCAAAGAGAATGCATGGTTTTATAACCCTTTGGACATAGAAGGATGTCTCTTCTTAAAACATGTTATTTTATTTTATTCATTCCTTATTTTTGTCTCAATTCTAAGACCACAAATTCTGTTAAAAGGCCAATAGAAAGGATCTCCTTTAGTTGCAGTGATAGTAGGTTATAAAAACTAAAATTGAGACTCAAAGCTTAACAAAGGAAAAGCCTTTTCAAAATCTTGCTTTAAGTGAACATTAATTCCTTGAAATCGGTACTATTTAACAAAATCCATAATTTTGGTATTTGTATCTTTATCCATACTATTGGTATCTGCTTAACTGATTAGAGTAGAATCTCTCTGATCTCTCCAACTAAAAATGCTTCACCTCCACTTCATCAATAATCACTGCTACTTAAGAAAAACTTGTTGATTAATATAAAGTAGTAGATTGGGGGGGAAAGTCATATTGATTATTAGATCATACTAGCTACTCTCAACCCTAAGAAATCCCCATACAATGTAAAGATAAAGGCATCTGCATATAGAGGAAAACATGAAAAATGTTACAGAAAATATGTGGATTTCTTTGGTCAGACCCACAGATGAAATATTTTGTTCATTCCCGGACACCATATTTTGTGTAGGACACTCACAGTAACCACTTTCTGAGATAATGATGAGACTTGATTGCATTTTATATGAAAAAGCAGTTAAAAAGAATGAGGAATGTTTGATTTGGAAAAGCATAAAGATAGATAGCAGATATGAGAGCTATTTAATGCACTATAAAATGGAAAATAAAGTTATACTACTTCTTTTTGGTCCACAGGACTTGAACTAGGTTCCTGAATCAAGAATAGTGGATTACAAAGGGGGAAACTTAGGTGTGATATCCTAAGGAGGGTTGGGGAGGCAATCTTAAGCATTAAATTTAACAATTTTTTTTTTATTTGGCACTCTTGGGAAGTAGTGGAACACTGAAGGAAAGTTAGATGATTATTTGTCTGTTGTTTTCTACTTTTTCCTCTTAAATATGGTTTGAACTAGATGGCTACTAAAGTCATTTCTGTACTAAAACTCTAAATGATGACAGTCCCACAAAAGCAAATGTCACAAATGTCTACAGAGAAATGTCACTGTCCACAAAATATCACAGTAACTGCTATTCTTTTCTGGTATGGCAGAACAAATCCATCTAGCATTTCATTTGAACAACAAACACATAGCCATAAAGCTCATTGCCCAATATCTGTAATAGCTCCTGAAAAGAGAGGACAGTATCAATGAGGACTCACAGTATAGGACAAACTCACAAAATGACTACTTGTAATCTAAATTACATATAATTTGGGGAAATCAAAAGTATTGAATCATAAAAGAATTTCTCATAAAAATATATCTCAGACTGTATGTTGCAGTACCCAGCAACTACTTACATCATACACTGAAAAGACTTTTAGAAAACTTTAATTCTAGTCTTTCAGAGCCCCAAAATAAATGTTTGTAAAAGTTAGCCCAAAGGAACAAGAGGGAGAAAATATTAAGATTTACATTTTATCTAAATAAATCTATATAAATACTAATTAATGACAAAGTAGTATAGAATAGTGGAATGAGTCGATTCAGAAAGCAGAGCACCCTGGTCTTCATCTTCCTTAATATACTACATGTCTATTATACTCAAATATCATCCCAGAGTCTCAATTTAATCATCTTTAAAATAAGGAGGTTGGAAAAGACAGACTCTGAAGTATGTCTGTCCTTGGTCTAAATCTATACTAAACGATCCATTAAGAGATTTCTACCTGGAGTCCTACAAGGTTCAAGAAGACTCAAATGTTTCTTTAATAAACCTATATGGATATGGATACAGATATAAATACATATATGTACATACAGATATACATATGGATATGGATATATTTGGATATATAGACATGGGCATATAGATATATAGATATAGATATCTATGGCAGATTTGTAAATATATATAAAGTTCTGAATATTTTTGTCAGGTAAATATATAAGTATGTAGTTAATACGTAAAACAAAAGACTACCTTAGTGTTCAGGAACAAATAGCACCTGCCTCATTAGTTAACTCAATTTTAATAAGGCATTTTCTAAATGTAGTTATGTTTTAGGAAATGTAATTTGAAATGTAGCCATAACCAAATCTATGTCTTAATGAGCTACATTATCATAGAGTCCTGCTGTATCTTTCAGGAATCACTGTTCTGACACATGAAAACACTCATTTGTAATGTGAAAATGCCATTACAATAAGAACTCCCAAAATAAGTCTCCTTTTAGCAATATTCCCACTATCTGATCATATCCTGATTGGAGCAAAGGTAAACTTCTAACAAGAAATACTAGAAATGCTATTTTCACTTTATGGGAGGATCTACTCTCTCTCTCTCTCTCTCTCTCTCTCTTCTCTCTCTCTCTGCCTCTCTCTTTCTCTTTTTTTTCTTTTTTCCCTGAGGCAAGTAGGATTAAATGATTTGCCCAGTGTCACACAGATGGGAAGTATTAAGTGTCTGAGACCAGATTTGAACTCAAGTGCTGGTTCTCTATCCAATGCGCCACCTAGCTGCCCCGGAGACTCTTATCTCATGGGATTCTCGGTCTCTCTTATTACATAGATTGTTTGTACACTGATTTTTGAAAGATTCTTTTTTTTTTTTTTTTTTACACTATACTATCGATCAATCTCAACTCACATTATTTGACTGACAAATAACATAAGATAAAACTTTAAGTTTTGTTAAGGTTTATAAAATATTTTAAAATGTATATAAATAAAGGGATGTGAGAAGCATACAAATGAAGTGAATCTTAACTTTTCAATACACAGATAAAATGTTCACTCTTAAAAAAGGAAATACCGGGGCACCTAGATGGCGCAGTGGATAGAGCACCAGCCCTGAAGTCAGGAAGACCTGAGTTCAAATCTGCTCTCAGACACTTAACACTTCCTAGCTGTGTGACCCTGGGCAAGTCACTTAACCCCAATTGCCTCAGCAAAAAATAAATTAATTAATTAAAAAAAAAAAAAAAAAAGGAAATACCCATTTTTAGAAAGCCTTTCAATTTTAGGTAATGCTCTTTGATACTTCTCTTTTTCTTTCTTTTCCTTCTTTTTTTCTTCTCTCCTTCCTTTTATTTCCCCTTCTCCTCCTTCTCTTCCTCATCTTCTTCCTATCCTTTTTCTTTTCCTTTCTACTCCTCCTCCTTTTCTTTCTTCCTTTTCCCCTTCTATTTTTTCTTCCTTTGCCTCCTCATTTTTTCCCTTCTGCTCTTCTTTCTCCTTCTCCTCTTCTTCCTACTCCTCCTCTACCACTCTCCTTCCTCTCTTCTCTTTTCTTCCTTCTTTGAAATTAAACATGTTTGCAGCAGATTCTTCTGTGGTAGCAAAGAATTAGAAAATGAGTACATTCTCATGAATGTTTTTTTCTTATTGAAGATGAGGCAGATAAAATAAATGTTTTTTTTATTTTTAAAAGAAATTGAAAAGCGAAGGGGGAAGCACTTCATCTAACATGGAACATCTAACAGCTTTATAACCAGGACTTTTGGACCATTTTGGCTATTAATTTATACCAACATATCAAAATGTTGCATGATTTTTTAAATTATCCATTAAATAATGGACACTAAGTAATTCTGAAATAAGACACTGATGGTGATGGAGGCAATTAATTTTTCCTTCAAATCATTGAAATTTTAAATAAAATATTAGAAGTAAATATGGGTTTTGATTTCCCAGTATTTTAGTAGATTAAAGGAGAGGATTTAGTATATTGATTTAAACTCACTTTACCCTAGTAAGTACATATTATATGAAAAGCATTGTGCTAAGTACTGAGGAAGACATGGATGAATAAGACTTCATTCCTGTTCTAAAGGAGTCTACAATCAATAAACATATATCAAGTACTTATTACTACCTGCCAGGCACAGTGCAAGTTCTGGAGCTACAGAATAAGAAAAAGACATTCCACTCAAAGACCTTACAATCCAATAGGGGAGAGAATATGCAAACACATATAGATATAGAGATAGAGATACACATAAATAGAAATGAGAGGAGTTGGAGGAGGCTTTCTGTTTAAGGTGGGATTTTAATTGAGATTTAAAGGAAGCAAGAGAGGTCAATAGTTAAAACAGAGGAAGGAAAGCATTCCAGACATTGGGGAAAATGTTCATAGCCAAGACATAGAATGTTTTACTCCCAGAACAGTCAGGATGTCATTGTGACTGGACTGAAATATACATGTTAGGAAGTAAAATGGAAGAAGTTTGGAAAGGTAAAAGAGGCTAAATTATGAAGTGCTTTAAATGCCAAATAGATTTTTTTTTTTATTTTATCCTAAATGCAATAGGGTACAACCAGAGTTAATTAAGTAGGACTGGGAGTGAGATGAGTAAACCTGAGCTTTAGGAAAGTAATCTTAATGACTAGAAAAAATATTGGAATGGGGAAAGATGTGAGCCAGGTAGACTCACAAGAAGACTATTGCAATAATCCAGGCATGAGGTGATGAGGACCTACATGAAAGTGATGGCAGTATCAGAAGAGAAAATAGGGTGTATTTGAGAAATGTTATAAAATCAAAATTGATAGCCCTTGGCAACAGACTGAATATGGGTTATGGATGGGAGAAAGGGAGAGTGTGAGAGATAGTGAGGCAACAAGGAGGAAAACTAGATTGTGAGCCTGAGGAACTATGAGGGTACATAACAGGAAAAGTAAGAGATAAGAAGAATTGAGCGAGAAAGATTGTGAGTTCTTATTAGATATATTGAGCTCAAAATGTCTACTAGACCTCTAATTTGTAATGTTTGAAAATCAAATGGAAATTGAAAATTGAAGGTCAGCAGAAAGTGTGAGGGGCAAGCAAAGTAGATTTGAGAATCATAAACACAGATAAAAAAATTAAGTACACTGGATTTAATTAGATCATCAAGCCAAGTATGACAAAGGGAGAAGAATAGAGGTCTCTGGCGAGAATAGAATGTGAAGGAGAGACTGATTAACAATATAAAAAACTGTGCAGAGAATAAGTTTTGGGAAAAAATCATTGGATTTGGCAACTAAGACATTACTCTAGGTAGCAATTTTGGTAGAATGATAAAGTCAGAAGTCATGTTGTAAGTGGTTAAGTACAGAGAGGAAAGAGTGGAATTACATGCTTTAGATGATCTTTTAAAGAAGTTTAGCTATATAGGCAGACAAGAGAGAGGTCATTGACTGACATGGAAGAATCAAGTAGGCTTATTGTTTATATTTTTTCAGGATGAAGAAGGCCTTGGGCAGTAAACAATAAATCATTAGACAGAGAGAGACTGAAAATAAGTGACAGTGGATCTGACAGAGGGGACAATCATTTGGAGGAGATTGGATAAAATAGGATCATTTGAACAAGTAGAAGAGTTAGCCTTAAGGAGTAAGGTCACTTCATCATGTGAGATGGGAATAAATAGTGGTAGAATTAATTTGAAAGAAAAAAATGAACAGGAGAGAAAAAGGAGTTCATGGTGAATGACCTCATTTTTTTTCCATAAAATATGAGACAAGGTTCTAGTAACTGAAATAGTTATTATACTACTATATAACTGTAATAGTAACAATAAAGAACATGAAACTACCAAAACACAAAGTGTTACTAGGTTGATGGGAATGAATTTTTGCAACTAGAAAATAAGTACTACAATTTTTTTTATTCAAATTTTTATTGAATAATTAATACAAATTTAGTAGTGTAGCAAGTACTAGGATATTTCCCTCCCTCCATCTGTCCTCTCACCTTTGAGAAACAGAAGAAAATAAAGAATATTTGCCTCATTCATGAAGGCCAATGAGGCCTAAAAAAGAAAGCAGAACAGAGAATTTAGAGGTTGCAATGAAAGAAAAGCAGAGAATATTAGACATGACCTATATAAGCACTGGAAGAAAGCATAGGAAGAAAGGAGAATACTCAAGGTAAATATACAACTTAAGGGATAAGCTACTCTAGGCTTTCCTAGAAGTCTATAGGTTCTGCAGAGAGCTGTGGAGAACCTTAAGAAATTCCAAAAAGTTAAAGGGAGAATAAAAACATCTCCCATCTTTGCAAAAGATCTGAAAAAAGCCCAAAAACAAATTCCAAAAAAATCCACTTAACATAGGCAGTATTTGTGGAATACAGGAAAGGGCTTTTACCAAAGGAGTTTTTTCTATTCAGAATGATTCTAAGTCTTATCTACATTGTTAAACATAAGTGATTAACTGTCTCCTATTCAAGGAACTCTCCTTTTCTCTCTTCTCAATAAAATATTCTTCCTTAATATTCTAACCTATGTTATTACAAGTAGGGATTCCAAGAAAATGAAAAAAAAAAAGAAAATAAAAACAAAAACAACAGCAACAAAAACCTCCCAAAGTAAATTAAGGCTTCCTGAGTCATGAGATCCTCTAAAGAAGGGTTATAAAAGTAACACAATATTTTCACAATAAGAAGGGACTATTTATTGTTGGGAATAAAAAGACTGCTACTGTTGAGCTTCCTAAGTGGAAAGTACCTAAGGTAAAGGCAGTGAAGGATATTCACAAAGCAACCACAATCTTTTTTCAAATGGCTTTACCATTATGGAGAGGATGCATTTTTTAAATTACATATATAAATTTTTATTCTAGGGAAATGGAAGACCAATTTGAATTCTGTCATTTCTTTATACTGAATAGCCCTCCCCCCAAAAAATAACTTTCAAAATGAAAAAAGCTTATAGAGATTTATATGGATTAAATTAAAAAGTGCTCAATCAAAAAGGAAAAACATGTCATAGGACCTGTTAGTGAAATTATGATTTCTTTAACCTAACAGAAATGCTAAAAAATAAACAAACAAAATTCTGTTAACTATTTCAAATTTGCTTCTTCCTTTTTACTTCTCTGTTATTGCCAGAAATATTTTAAATTAGAGAATAAATATAGGTAAGTGGCCTAAAGGGCATGAAAATAATGTTGGCAAATTGCTTAGCAGGTGAGCATGGCTTTTTTAAGAGAGGACTACGAGGTCAGGGTAATGATAAATAGCAACACTTTGAATAAAATGGGAGGAGAAAAACAATATGCACTATTCTCTAAACTTCTCTAAATTCTCTAAACTTCAACTCCATTGCAGAGGTCAGGCAAAACAAAGTCACTTATAGAAAGCTGGTGATGATTCATGTGCCTAACTTTCTGAACATTTATCCACTATTTGTGTTCTAATGTTTTCAGTCAACATTTCACCCTGACTTAAGGATTAAAAACAACAATTTCACCCTAAAAATCAAAAGGGTTCATTAAGCTATGTGTGCAAACAGTTCATGACCATAGCTTATTACTCCAGGAAAACCACAAAATGGAGATGGCTTTGAGCATCCATAATTATATTTTTTCTTACTTTCTTTTGGATATGAAAAGTGGTTCATTATAAGAATTCTATTTTTTATTTGCTTTGCTCTGATTTGTTTTGAGTGTTTGTGTAGAAAAAGACCACAAAGCATTTTAAAGAAAAAGACACTTGTAAATGATTTAAAGAAGAATCAATATTGCAAAGCAGATTTGTTGAATGCAGAAGCCATATCTGACAAACTTGAAAGCTTCCCCTCCTCCCTATTCCCCTATATTCCTAACCTATACTCCATAAAAACATAAGAGTTCCAGAAAAAAAAAAAGGCAATAACTAGAAATTTACTATATTTCATCTTGAGACAAAAAAAGCTCATTGAATTTCTTTAAGAAATTATTTTCATTATTATTAGAATAATCTGCTTCTTTAACTCGGTTTTCTGTTTTGGTTTTCCAATATACGCTATGTTTCTGCTTTGTTCCTAGTACCTTACTCAGCACTCAAACTATCAACATATTTCATATGAATTCTACATTGCTGTCAAAGGATCATAGAAACCTTTGAAGTATGTTGCTTTTTGGAACAGCTTGTGATAAATATACCTTCTATAAGAAGTCTATTTTAGGCTATTTTAAAATCATTAAATTTTTATTTAAGTCAAAGGTTCATGGTTAACTTCTGAAGGAATTGTTGTACTTTCCTATACTTTTAGGGCTCCTGAGATTTCCCTTTCAATAAAGTGCTACAAAGTTATGAGAGGTTGTCTTTTTTCACCTGATCTTTTTTTTGTGTGATAAAAAAAACTACTCAAGAATTCAGGAAGTTAGATCCTGATGGGAGCCCACAGTAACAAATGACATGCTAGTCAAATAATGTGGGAGGAAAAGGCAGACAATTGAAAACTAAGGAAGCCATTAAAATCTGAATGCTTTCAAAGGACGGTGTCTAAGATCCAGATCTACTCAACTATTGAACAGCCAGAAAAGAAAAAGCTTGAAAAAGCTGTGACTAAACTAAGCTGAATGAGAAGTTTCCCATGCCTGCAGTGTGTGTGTGTGTGTGTGTGTGTGTGTGTGTGCTTGTGCATTAAAACTTTGTGATCATTTGGAAAATGTTGTTGTTGTTGTTTTTCTCTTCCTGTTAAAGAAAGAAGAAAAAGTTGTCAACAATTTCAGTGGGTTTCAGGAAATAAACTTTGAAAGCATAACCCTCCACACTTAGGGCAAAGTATAAGTTATCTAAAATGGACAATCATGGAAAGGTTAAAATTGACATTATTATGTAATGCTTAGAGAGAAACTGATATCACACAGTGGAAATTAGGTAATGCTTTATTGGCATTAATTGAGAGTTCAGAATCCATAGCTATGGATCAGGACTGGTGGCATTCATGTCTCAAAGTACGCAGTCCAGCCCAGAGAGTTAGACTGACAGACATATCAGCTGACTGAATAGGTCAAAGTATTCAGCACTTCATTGGTGAGGAACATGATTTTTATAATCTCCATAGCTCAGGGAGACAAAGAACTCATGGGAACAGCTGAGCACATCTGGTATCCAAGGAAACCATAAAGTCAGTTCTGGCAGGTAGGGAATAAGAAGCCTTGAGACAGAAACTAGGCAAAGAAGACTACTAGTCTGGGCATAAAGATAAGGAGTATGTCAAGGCTGGCCACCTGGAGGTTTTATAACTCCTTTGGAATGTTAGTCCAATTATTTCTGAAGGTCAGGAAGTGAGGATTGCTATTTTCTGGCAGAACAATTAAGGGAAACTGAAACAGCAACTGAGAGAAACTGAGACAGGGAAACTGTGGCACAACAATTAGACTGAAGTCCACATTTGTGAGATCCCAGATCCATGTGAATATTTTATATATATTGATAGTGCATTGGGAAGACGGTGACAAGCAAAACCTTCATAGTCTTCATGATCTTGATGTAAAGGACACAGGATTCCTCCTCTGTACCCCTATGCAATCTTTATTAGGAGGCCTCTGAATCCATTTCAGCAGCACATCCTTACCAAAGACAGGACCTTATGTCAGACAAAATTTCTTTTACTCTGTCTCCCTCACCTCCTGAACCAGGTCCTGAGATTTCTCAGCCCCTACTCCTCAATCCCTCTGATACAAGGAGTGGAACCCCTTTTCCTCCTCCTCGTGATCTTGATTCAGCCATCTCTTTTAACCTCTGCCCCCCCAGAGAGGCAGCACTCTCTCAGGGAGAGGTGCCTTTTTCATTGTCAAATCTCTCCCAGACTAAGGAAAAACCTGGCCATTACTATGAGCACCCCACCCAGTTTATTGGGGCATCTAAGGCCAATACCCTCCAATCTGATCTTTCCTGGGGAGATATTAATATTAAACAATCTGCCCCAGATATAAGGAGGAAGCTGCAAAAGCCAGCTTTGGGCCCTCAAACTTCGACTCAGCTGTTAGAAACAGCTGTTGGAGTCTTTAATAATAGGGATCAAACTGCAGCAGAGGAAGACCACAGAGTTAAAACAAGAAATGGAGAACAGTTCCAAATCTTGGCTACTGACATTTCCGGGAAACCTAGGGGTTCATGCTTCAGGTGTCATGGACAGGGCCATCCTTGGTGTCCCTGCCTTGAGTGCAGCTGGCACTTGAGGAGAGACTGCCTACAGGAGCCATGCTGTGCCCCCAATGTCCTACCCTCCAGCAGGAGTTTGGAACTTGGTCAAGCTCTCCCTCTCTTCACCACGACAGCAGAACCCTGGCTATCCTGGGAAGTGGTTGGTAGGACAATTGAATTTCTTTTTGATACGGGGACTTATCTTTCTGTCTGGCTTCAACACTCTGATCTCACTTGTCCCTTCCACCATGGGATAATGGGTATTGAAGAGAAATTTAAGAATTGTTTTGGGATTTTCCCTCTGTCTTGCCAATCTGATGATTTGTTGTTTAAACACTCATTATTTATTATTCCTTCTTACTCTGCTCCCTATAAATCACCATGATTTAATGGTGAAATTGGACACCTAATTTTCTCTTTTCAGACCTCCAAGTGATCTTTTTGTGCTTATTTCAAAACCCTCCCACATTCCATCTGAAATCTGGGAGAGAATAAATTCCCTCATCTAGGAACAAGGGATTCCTGGGCAAGCCACTCATGCCACCCCCAGCTTTAATTAAGCTGTGGGACCCCAGTGTATTTCCCCATAGACAGCAATATCCAATAAAGCAGATTATGAAGGGGTTGCAACCTTTGATTGAGAAATTGCTTAACTACAAGCTCCTAGTTCTCTGGGAGTCTCCCAGAAACACTCCCATTCTTCCTTTTAGAAAATCCAAAGGGGAATTTTGTATGGTACTGGATCTCAGGGCAATAAATGAGACCCTTATTCCTATTAAACCCATTGTGCCTAACCCCTATACCATTCTTACCCAGATCCCAGGAGACACAAAAAGGTTCTCCACCCTAGATCTTAAAGATGCTTTCTTTTGTATACCCTTACACAAAGCCTGGAAATTTCTCTTTGCTTTTGAATGGGTGAAGCCTGGGGAGTATCCCCACCCACTGACTTGGACAGTTTTGCCCTAGGGCTTCCTAGATAGCCTACACATATTTGGACAGGCCCTAGCTAAAGATTTAAGGGATTTGAAGCTGCTTAAAAGCAGTGTCATCCAATATGTGAATGATATTTTGATCTGCAGCCCCATCTGAGAGGATTCCCTAAATGCAGCCATAAAAACCCTAAATTTTCTAGCCTCAAGGAGCTATAGGGTCTCCTTACCGAAAGCCCACATTGCCTGTCAGTTGGTCTAATATATGGGCCACAATCTTACTCCCACAGAGGAAACAGACCATTTTATCCCTTCCAGACCCTGCTTCAAAGAAATAGCTACGAATTTTGGAGGGCATGGGTGGTTTCTGCAGAATTTGGGATTATTGCTAGGCCCCTCTATGATTCTATTCAAGGACTCCATATTCTTCCCCTAGAATGTGGACCTGATCAGGTGACGGCTTTTAAAACTTTGGAGGCCAAACTGACCTCCACCTCTGCCCTGGCTTTACCTAATTTAGAAAAGCCTTTCACTCTTTATGCCAATGAAAGACCGGGCCAAGCCCTGGGTCTTGACTCAGGCCCTTGGACTTGATCTCAAGCCTGTGCTTTATTTCTCAAAAAAATTGGACTCAGTTTCCCTAGGATGGCTCTTGTGCCTTAGAGTAATTATTCCTCCCCTCTCCCCTACAGCCATTCTAGTTGAAGAGGCTTCAAAACTTACTCTGAGATAGCCATTGGAAGTTTTAACCTCACCCAGGGTTCAGAGCATTTTAGAGGCCAAATGGTATCAGTGGCTTGCTAATGGGAGGCCTACTAGATTTCAGCCTCTCCTATTAGATAATCCAGACCTTGCTCTCCAGGTGTGCCACACCCTTAATCCTGTTATCCCGCTCCTAGACTACACTCAGGTGACATCATTCATAATTGTGAGGAAGTTTAAAATTTTGTCTACTCCAGCAGACCTGACTTGAGGGATACTCCCTGTGACAATCCAGATGGCGAATGGTTTGCAGATGGGTCACGTTTTTTGGAAAATGGGGAAAGACAGTTTATTCTGTGGTGACCCTCCATAGAACCCTGGAGGCTAAGCCACTTCCCCCTGGGACTTCAGCCCAGAAAGCAGAATTTATTGCCCTAACTCAAGTTTTGGAACTGGGGAAGGGAATGAGAGTGAATGTCTGTACTGACTCTATGCTTTTCATATTTTGCATGCTCATGGAGCTATATAGAAAGAAAGGAGTCTTTTGACAGCAAAAAAAATTCTCCTATTAAATATGTAGGAGAAATTCTACAGCTATTGCAAGCTATCCATCAACCCAAAGAGGTTTCAGTCATATTTTGTAAAGGAGACCAGAAGGGAGATTCACTTCAGGCCAAGGGAAATCAGTTTGCATACTCTGCTGCTAAAACTGTTGCCCTTCACCCCACACTTTGATTCCCCAGCTCCCCAATTCTTACACCCCTTTCCAGACTCCACAGGAAAAAACTCTTGCAGAAGAAAGGGGGCACATTCTTTCTCCCTCTGCGTGGTTTCAAATACCCTAAAACCAGTTTTTAATCCCAGAGGCAAGTCAGTGGAAACTCATTTTTGGTTTTCATTAAACCACACACCTGGGAAGAAATGCTTTTCAATCCCTTGTGCAACACATTTTTACTGGTCACAAGCTGGAAGAAACAATCAGGCAGGTCTGCCACATATGTCCCCTGCAGAGATCTCACATGGCTTTTGGTCCTTGTTGATGACCCATACAGCACCTAAAGCTGCACTTCCACAGGACTCCTGAATACTCTGGAGAAAGGAGGGTGAAATTTTCTGTGTTCTTTCTCTCACTCTTCTTCCTAATTCTCACTCCAAGGATGAGAACTTTGCTCCTAGTATTTTCTCTCGGGTTTTCTTGATGGCATTCTGTGGCCCCTGCCAGTAGTTAATTTCTTCTTAGCCTTCCGGCTAGGGAGTGCTGTGGGCAGTGGAGGCATTCAGGATTGTTGGGCATCCTCAAGGCAGCCCACAGATGGGACCCAATAAATTAGTTGCAAAGGCCCCATTCCCAAATGTCACCATCCCTGGACTCCACCCCACTTTTACTCTGCTTGTGAGATTTGTTTCCTCCAGGCTCCAAGCTTCGAACTTCCAGCTATTCCCTCAATCTGAAAATCATGGGACAACTGGCTGGGACACTCGACATCCCTGGATGTTGCTGCTATCTTCAGATATGGCACTTCCCCTCCTGGCCTGAACCTCCATTGAATTTAGGGACAACTCTATGACCCTTGTCAGCATGAAGCAGTTACAGAAAATGAAACCTTCATCCCTTTGCCCCAAATGAATTTGGGGTGACAGCTTGAGGGGGGAATGATATAAACCCTGTCCTTGAGTCTGTGTCCCCTGATCATGGGGGGAGGGCTGGAGAGACCCCAAATCTCAAAGACCCTCATGTTGGGATAGGAGAGGCCCCACCTACCTATTCATAGGCAAATTTTCAATTCAATGAGAAATCTTGGCCTAGGGGGTATCCCTTTACAGATATTGGTCCTTAATAGCCCTAGCCTGAAGCCTTAGAAGGTAAAATAAAAGGACAGCTCTGAACCCCAAGTCTTTGCTATTTTCCTACACCAGGAAAAAGAGCATTGAGTTGCTGCTCAGTGTAAATCCACAAATTCAAAAGCCCTAGCAGGCCTCTGCCCACTGGCAAGAGTTTGTTCTTTCCAGTGAAATAAACTTGTTTCCTTTTTTAATCATATAGATGGCTTGCCTTGTTTCTTCGGGTTCTTGGATTCCTCCACGAAGCCCACAACTGGCCAAGGGGGTCCAACACCATCTCCCCTCTTTCACGCATCTCATCAGCTCCATCTCTCTCTCCCTCATCAATCTTATTAAAGCCATCAATGTTGATTTTTAGATTTATATTTTCAAATGTCGAGTCTGCCTAATTCATACTAATCATTGTCCTATGGATGGATGGGACTAATTGGTAAACAGAAGAACAGAAAGACAAGTAATGTCATGTCATAGCACACATTATCGTTGTCCTTATTTTAGGCAGGAGAAAACTAAGGCTTATAATGTTACAGATATGACAAGGTATTTTAGAAGACTATCTGGTTTCTTTGAAAATATTTATCAAAATGGTTAGTATTTTGAGCTATCTTATAATTAAAGTATTAAATGTTAATTTAGATAGTAAGAGATAATAGGAACATAGGGCTTACATTCAAGACATTTTGGTTTCAAATCCCACACTAACTTTTCACACATACATTTTATACATGTATATGTATATTACATATACATATATATATATAACTTCATTAATTATTTTGCAATTACAATTAAAAAATAACATTCATTTATTTTTTGAATTTTGAATTCCAAATTTTCTCCCACTTCCTTGGCTTCCACTACTTATCTTGAGAAGGCAAGAAATATGATAACAATTACACTGTGGACATTTCTCATTGTCAGTAAATTCATGTTACTCAGATTTGAATCCCCTCCTGGTGGAAAGTAGTTGCCCTTAACTGTCCTCCCCACCAGGTTCTAGTTCTACAGTGTGGAGTCCTCTGAGGAGGACTCAGGCATTGAAGCCACCAGGGCTGTAGTTAAAAGGAGTGGGCACAAAGAAGGTGTCTGTGGAATAGTCCACTTATGTATGGTAAGTAAGAATTGTTTATATAGGGCTAGACTGTTCAACTTGGGATCAAATTCTAATATTTTCTGTTTTTCTAATTTCCCTGGTCCCTACTTCCCTCCTCTAAAAATGGATATTAAGATGACACCTCACAGAACTGTTTTAAGATAAATATGAGAAAAAATTTACATAAAGTGATTTTCAGCCTGAAGACACTATATAAATGTAAACTATTACTGTTATTTAAAAAAAAAAAAAAAACTTTTCATCTTACTCCATTAAGTTCAGATATAAATGGTCCTCAAATAAGTCACTATCCTGCAATTATAATTTTTGTAAATAATGACCAACAAACTACTGAGAGGTTGATAAAATAATTGAGTTTCTTTGTTTGCTTTGTTTTGTAATCAAAGAAATATTTCATGAAAGAAGATCACAATAGGCTTGCTGAAAACATCCTTAGTATTACTCTAGATGAACAGTGGGTAGCAGTTCTACTAGAATTTAGTGATTGAAGTATTGCTATTATTCCTCCTCTTCCTTTTTTTCCTTCTCCTCTTTTTCCTTCTTTTCTTCCTGTTTTTCCTCCTTCTCTTCCTATACTATCACTGATGTTATTACTACAAAAAAATAAATACTACCTTTGCTAATCCTTGCTTCCCCTCTCTGAAATGCTGTAATGCCTTCTCTGACAATCATGCATTCTACTTGCGAACCATAAAGCATGAACTATGTCTTACAGAATATTATTTTTATGGGCCCTTTAGTAAACTTACAGAGCACTTAGCATTTAGCTCATAGTTGGCACTTTCTTATATGCTACATTCTTATCCAATTCAATCATAGGTATTTCTTTTGTTTCTATAAAGAAACCAGGATCATGATTTATATTTTTGTACTCCTAAAGCACCTAACAAAGAATCATAGAATGAATGTACACTCAATAAGTATTTATTGATTGATTTTTCTTTAATGTGATGGCTTTTAGGAGGAAATGATGTTAAATATTTAGAACTACAACCAATACTGGCCACATTATTAAATGTAAAATATGATGAAGACATATATTTTTCTTCATAAACAGTGAATGATATTTGTCTAGAATCCTAAGTGTTCAGGTATTGCCATATAAGACAGTGAAAGGATACAAGATTCAGCTATAGGGATTTTCAGGAGTAGAAATATAGCACAGCATATTGAGAAGCTATAGGCCAAGACTCTGATATCTACTGACTGAATCATCATGCTTACATTACTTAAACTCTCAGTGGACCAGACAATTATCTAATAAACACTATAATTTAAAAATGAGTGCCACTTAGCATCATGGGAGGGAATTTCTTTTCATACTAGAAGTTGTTCACACCTATAAAATTATAAGTTGAACTCCTCAATCTCCCCTCACAATCCAGCAAACAAAATTGGAGTATACACCTGCTCACACATCATATGCCATAAAATATGAACATATCTAAGGACCAATTAAAGGATAAACAGAAAAGCTGCTGTCCAGCTTAACAATTTATTACCTAAAAGTTTACAATGAAATTACCTGAGCCTCTTCTTTTTTTATTTGCCATATCTTAAATCTTCTTGTAATACCTGATTTTGGCCATGTTTTCCTTTTTTTTTTTTATTAAAGCTTTTCATTTGTATAACATATGTATGGGTAATTCCTCAGCATTGATCTTTACAAAGCTTTCTATTACAAATTTTACCCCCAGTCCCCTTCCCTCCCCTAGATGGCAGGAAGTCCACTACATGTTAATAATGTTGAAATACTTGACAAGTTGTGCAAGAAAAATCCTATCTATAAGAAAAAAAAAGAAAATCAGAGAAAGGAAACACAATGCAAGTAAACATCAATAGAGAGCATGAAAACGTTATGTTGTGGTCCATATTTCATATCCCTCTCTCTGGGTGTATATGGTATTCTTTACTGAACAATTGGAACTGGTTTGAGACAATTCTTTGTTGCAGAGAGCCATGTCCATCAGAGTTGATCATCATGTAATATTGTTGTTGCTGTGTATAATAATCTCCTGGTTCTGCTTGTTTCACTCAGCATCAGTTCATGCAAGTCTCTCCAGGCCTCTCTGAAATCATCCTGCTGATCGTTTCTTACTATTCCATAACATTCATATACCATAATTTATTCAGCCACTCTCCAATTGATGGGCATCCCTTCAGTTTCCAGTTTCTAGCCACTACAAAAAGGGCTGCCACAAACATTCTTCCTTTCCCTCCTCTAAGATGTCTTTGGGATATAGGCCCAATAGAAACACTGCTGGGTCAAAGGGTATGCACAGTTTGATAACTTTTTGAGCATAGCTTCAAATTGCTCTCCAGAATGGTTGGATCCGTTCACAGTTCCACCAACAACATATTAGTGACCCAGCTTTCCCACATCCCCTCCAGCATTCATCGTTATCTTTTCCTGTCATTTTAGCCAATCTGACAGGTGTGTAGTGCTACCTCAGAGTTTTCTTAATTTGCATTTCTCTGATCAGTAGTGATTTGGAGCACATTTTCATATGACTAGAAATAGTTCGAATTTCTTCATGTGAAAATTGTCTATTCATATCTTTTGATCATTTATCGATTGGGGAGTGGCTTGAATTCTTATATATGTGAGACATCTCTGTATATATTTTAGAAATGAGGCCTTTATCAGAATCATTAAATGTAAACATGATTTCCCAATTTGATGCTTCCCTCCTAATCTTGTCTGCATTTGTTTTGTTTGTACAGAAAATTTTTAACTTAATATAATCAAAATTATCTATCTGGTGTTCAATTAAGAGTTCCAGATCTTCTTTGGACATAAATTTATTCCATCTCCACAGGTCTGAGAGGTAAACTATCCCTATGTTCCTCTAATTTGCTTACAATATCACTCTTTATATCTAGATCATGAACCCATTTAGATCTTATCTTGGTATGTGGTGTTAGATGTGAATCAAGCCCTAATTTCTTCCACACTAGTTTCCAATTTTCCCAGCAGTTTTTGCTGAATAGTGAGTACTTATCCCAAAAGCTGGGGTCTTTGGGTTTATCAAACACTAAATTGCTAAAGTTATTGACTAGATTGTCCTGATATCCTATCCTATGCCACTAATCGACTGCTCTATTTCTTAGTCAGTACCAAATGGTTTTGATGACCGCTGCTTTATAATATAGTTTTAGATCTGGTACAGCAAGGCCACCTTCATCTGCT
>JAJPUD010008381.1:57949-90469 GCA_023553655.1 Myrmecobius fasciatus
CTCTTTCCTTTTTCTTATCAAATTAACTAAAGGCTTATCTATTTTGTTGGTTTTTTCATAGAACCAACTCTTAGTTTTATTTATTAATTCAATAGTTTTCTTATGTTCAATTTTATTAATTTCCCCTTTTATTTTTAGAATTTCCAATTTGGTATTTAATTGAGGGTTTTTAATCTGTTCTTTTTCTAGTTTTTTGTTTTTTTTTGTGTGTTTTTTTTTGTTTTTTTTAAATAATAAGCTCAATTTGTTGACCTTTTCTTTCTCTATTTTATGCAAGTAAGCATTTGGGAGATATAAAATTGCCCCTTATAACCACTTTGGCCCCTTATAACCAATTGGTCCAAATTAAAATTTCACAAATTTTAGTATGTTGTCTCATTATTGTCATTCTCCTGGATGACATTATTGATTGTGTCTATGATTTGCTCATTCACCCATTCATTCTTCAGGATTGGATTATTTAACTTCCAATTAACTTTTGGTCTATTTTCTCCTGGCTTTATATTGCATGAGATTTTTATTGCATCATGATCTGAAAAAAATGCATTTACTATTTCTGCCTTTCAGCATTTGATTTTCAGGTTTTTATGCCCTAATACTTGGTCAATTTTTATATAAGTTCCATGGACAGCTGAGAAAAAAGTAAACTCCCTACTGTCACCATTCAGTTTTCTCCATAGATCTATCATATCTAACTTTTCTAGCAATTGGTTTTCCTCCCTAGTTTCTTTCTTATTTATTTTCTGTTTTGATTTATCTAATTCGGAGAGAGCAAGATTGAGATCCCCCACTACTATTGTTTGGCTGTCTATTTCTTCTTGCATCTCTCTTAATTTCTCCCCTAGGAATTTGGATGCTATTGCACTTGGTGCATATATATTTAGTATTGATATTGCTACATTATCTATGGTACCCTTTAATAAAATATAGTTTGCTTCCTTATCTCTTTTGATTAGATCTATCTTTGCTTTTACTTGATCTGAGATAAGGATTGCTACCCCTGCTTTTTTTTGTTCACCTGAAGCATAATAGGTTCTGCTCCAGCCTTTTACATTCATCCTATATGTGTCACTATGTTTTAGATGTGTTTCTTGTAGACAACATATTGTGGGATTCTGGTTTTTAATCCAGTCTGATATCCGCTTCCGCTTTGAGAGTTCATCCCATTCACATTCACAATTAGAATAACTAATTCTTTATTTCCTGCCATCTTATTTACCCAAGTTATGTTTTTCCCTTTCCTTTCCCCTTTCTCCCTTCCCCCCTCCTCAGTATTTTGCTTTTGATGACCCCCTTTCCCAAACAATCCTCCCCCTTTATATCCCTTCCCCCTTTTTTTACTCCTTTCCCCTGATTCTTCTATTTTTCCTTCTATTAGTTTATCCCTTTCTTTTCCACCTTTCTCTTCCACTTCCCTCCAGGAACAGACAAGTTTCTTTGTGAAATCAAATGTCTGATATACACTTTTAGAGCCCAAACTGATGAGAGTAAGATTTACACAATGCTCTTCTCCCTCCCTTCTTTCTCTCAATTATATTAGGTTTTCTTTGCCTCTTCATGAGATATTATCTTGTTTTTACCTCCTTTTTTTTCAAAATCTTATTTAACCACCTTTTCTCTCTTTTCACAGTATGATAACCTTTCCCCCTCTAGTTTTCTCCTATTATCAAAGTAATATCTAGTTAATTATATCCCCAAACTTTAAGTATCCCCATAGTAGAAATAAAGTTCTCAAGAGTCCTTTCCTTTTTATCTTTTTATGCTTCTCTTGAGTTCTGTGTTTGGAAGTCAAAATTTTTGTTCAAATCTGGCTTTTCATTAGAAATAGGTGAAATTCACCTATATCATTGAATGACCATCTTCTTCCCTGGAGGATGATGCTCATTCTAGCTGGATAGGTTGTTCTTGGCTGTAATCCAAGTTCCTTTGCCTTTCAGAATATCTGGTTCCAGGCTCTTCGATCCTTCAATGTGGAGGCTGACAGATCATTAGTGATTCTAATTATTGATGCTTGGTATTTGAATTGTTTCTTTCTAGCTGCTAGCAAAATCTTTTCCTTGGTGCAATAGTCCTGACATTTATCCAAGAGGTGATCGGTGAATTCTTTCAATTGTGATTTTGCCTTCTGATTCTACAACCTCAGGGCAGTTTTCTTTCAGGATTTCCTGGAAGATAGTGCTTAGATTCTTTTTTTCATCATGGTTTTCATGAAGTCCAATAATCCTTAGATTGTCTCTCCTAGATCTACTTTCCAAGTCACTTGTTTTTCCTAGGAGATATTTCATATTGTCTTCTATTTTTTCATTTTTTTTTGTTTTTGTTTGACTGATTCTTGAAGTCTTATTGAGTCATTCACTTGCATTTGTTCAATTCTTAAAGTGTTGTTTTCTTCAGTTACCTTTTTAAGCTCCTTTTGTAACTGGCCAATTTGTTCATTGCACTCTTTTTGCACTTCACCAATTTTATTTTTCAATAAATTGGTGTGTTTTTCATATCTCTTTTGCAGGGCATTATATCCTTCTTGCAAGATATTGTATCCTTCTTGAATTGATTTCAGTTTATTTTCCCATTTATCCTCCAGCTCTCTTTTGAGATTCTTTATGCAATCTTCCAGAAAGGCCTTTTGAAAAGGGGACCAGTGATGTTCCTTGCTGACTTCCCCTGGAATTTTGTCTAAATGAACTTCAGGATCTGGGGTTTGCCCTTCTTTCTCTCGATAGAAGCTGTCTATGGTGAGAGCACTCTTTTGCTTTCTTCATTTTTTTTTTTTTTTTAAGACAGTGTGGAGGTCTGTTTAAGGTTAGAAAAGGGGGAGCTGTGGTAGTTTGCCCTGGGGCAATTCCGTGAATTAACTTAAGGTTCTGTGCCGGTGGGGGCTAGGACTAAGTCCGAATTACTCCTTAAACAAGGCAAGTCTGCCAGAACACCTGCCCCCAATCTGGGGAGAGTATCCCGAGTACCTCAGATAAACTCCAGGTGTTTGGAGTTTGGAGTTTCTGCCATGCTGAGCTGAGTCCCACCCTCACTTCTGGGTTGCACCAAGTAAACTGTTTATCCCTCTGCCTGAGTTAAACAGACCTGATATAAAGTTCTTCAGAGGTAACTGGAAGCAGTGTCCAAATATTTCTGGATTTGTTGACTTGAAGATCAGTTCAGAGGCTTGTTTTATTGTTGATTTGAGAGAAGATCAGAAGAGGATACAGAGAGTCATGTTTTCACTCTGTCATCTTGGCTCCACTCCCCCCACCTCATCCCCCCGAAACTAACCATGTTTTTCTTTAAGTTTTCACGTCATGTGCTGGACAATTTCTCATTCACAACTTGTCTTCTGATGTCTTAGCCCTGGCATATTTATTCTGTGATTCTGTGCCACAACTGCAAAGAAAAAAATTGTCTTCAATCCCGCCAAGTTTTTCTCCTTAAATTAGGGAAGGCTTTTCAGCAGACAGTGCATTTACAGGTGGTTTCAAGTAAAAACAAAGTAAACAGTTTCTATTGGTTCCAGATATGTAAGTCTTTATACCTGAACTTTAACAAGCAAAATTCCTTTTTTTGGTCCTTATGTAGTGGTAGTAGTAGTAGTAGTAGTAATTGTCATCATAGTGGTAGTGGTAGTGGCACTAGTAGTAGTAGTACTAGTGCTAGTAGTTAATAAATAGGTAGTAATTACTACTATTATAATAGTAATACTAATAGGAATCAATTGGTGTTAGTAGCAAAGTAACAATAATAAAATAGTAATGGTGGTGATGAGATGGTAGTAGTAGTGATGACTGTAGGAGTAGAAGTGCTACAGAATTTATCAAGAACTGCTGTGCTTGCTTAGCCTTATCTCAGAAAAGGAATAGCTTCATCTAGAAAGCATTTCTCTGGATCAAGTGAGAGAGTTTACTACCCAAATCAAACTCATAAAGTCAGAAGCTCCCCTAACCACTGGCCAGCCCTTTAAGGATTTGATTGAGTTTTCTATCTTTCCCACTGTTAGAAATATTCATCTTCACCCAATTCCAACTTAATCTCTCCTTTTACTTTTTATAAAGAGCTTTTTCTGCTACATTGTGACTCTTTTCTACTGTTTTTCCCATGATCCCTGAACTCAGACCCTTCATGATCAAAAAACAGGATCTTAGTTTTAAAGCTAGTAAGAACATGAAATTGTTTGATCCAACTTCAATCCTAGAGGTTTAGTTTACATAAACAAAGTTAGACTAAGAGTAAATGTCAGGTGTTCTGATTTTGAACATATGACAGCAGTATATGAATCTCATTATTCTAACCAGTTTTATGAGCAAATAGACCTCACTTAAACTGTCCTTGACTGGTCCCAACATAATTAAGTAGATCATGAAGATGTTCTAGGAGATATACACATGTGTGTATATGTGTAAATGTGTGTTAAGTATAAACATGCATAAATGTGTATACTACTTATATAAAACATGTTAAATGTGCAATGATGTGTGTGCATATGTGTGAATATCATAGCAACATACACACATGTCATTTATATTGGGAACTCGTAGAGCAAAATTTTTCCCAGTAAGTTAAGCAAGTTCTTTGATATTCATATTCTTAGGAATGTGAAGCCTTGAAAAATTAAATGATTTATCCAGAGTCACAGTAACAGTAAATGTAGTCATGTGTTCTCCTCGACTTCGAAAAGATTTTTTTTTGAACAAATATCACATTGCTTCTATGTTAAAATATGTTTTATTTTGATTTTTTTTTCTAATAATAAATTAAACTTCAGGGTAAAGAGTCATATTGATCATAGCCCCAAAGAATTCTCTTGCTACTGTTACATTAAAAAAGTCATAGTAAATATTATAAGTAACCATTTTTAAGAAAGCAATTGCTGATATTATTACAGAAACTTTTGTATTTTTCTAATCGTACAAAATAACTTGCCAATTATTTTAGTCTCCCAAAGAAGCCAAACAATTTATGCATACTTGGCCCATTTGATATAACTGAGAATAATCATTTCTGAGGTTATATGCAAATTCATTTCTTTTCTTTTGTCATAAGTCCTAATCTTGGAATCAATTCCTAAACACCTTTTTTTCCTCTGATAATGATAAAGCACTAATAATGATAATGATAAAACATTCCTTCTTTTAAACAAAAAAAAAAAAGTGAAACTCAATTTCATTCCCAAAGAAAACAAATTCCTTTTAATAAAGCTTATGTTTCTAAATTTACAAACTTCTCCCAATAAGTTTAAATTTATTTTTAAACTCTATAACAAAAACATTCATGAAATCCAAACTTATGATGTATTATGGCAAGATAGGGACTTCAAAATAAAATCTATATTTAGGGGGGGAAACTATTAAAATAGTTTTTTAATGGGTATTGACAGTCTCCTGAACTATGCTGTGGTTTCATACTCACTAATATCCTTCTGTCTGCTAACAGACTGTCATTTCTTCTAAAATGGAAAATTTGCCTGATATAAGGAATGCTGTTTTGCTTTTTTCAACAAATAAGTAATTCAGTATTTATTAAAAACTAAGATAATACCAAGTTACAATTTAAAGGCTATATGACATTGCAGCACATATAAAAGAAGCAGGATGTTATATTTGGTAGAGAGCTAG
This sequence comes from Myrmecobius fasciatus, assembly GCA_023553655.1. Classification (NCBI taxonomy): domain Eukaryota; kingdom Metazoa; phylum Chordata; class Mammalia; order Dasyuromorphia; family Myrmecobiidae; genus Myrmecobius; species Myrmecobius fasciatus. Next base: position 63,550 of record JAJPUD010008381.1, read on the forward strand.
CCTTAAGATTAATCTGAGCCCATTTTATCTCTGAAACATATTGGCTATGTAAACATAGGTAAATTGGTTAAACTTAAAGGGCCAAGCAAATTTTTAAGATAGCACATGTCGGAGAAGGTGTTGGCCTGACTGTGTATAAGTTCCCTCTTAACCAGGAGTTCCCTATACCAATGAAATCAAAAGTTCAGCTCCTCTATGATTTATTTTCATGTTTGTGTACATCCCAGTTTTTTGAAATTAACATGAATAAACATGGCTTTTTCTTTTATTTTTAGGTTTATCAATAATGTGCCCTCTAAGCTAGTAACTTCTTTTATATCTCTCCATTGTCCATTATTTTTATTAATTCAAGCATTTCACCCAAAGTCTATCAATTATGAATATTAGAAAATTAAAATACATAAAATGCTGTGATCATCTGAATACAAAAGAAAAGAATCATGACAATATACTTTTATAAACAACTCTGAAAAAGGTTTTGGCAACTTTTTTTTTTCTAAGTGACCTCTACCATTAGCAGGTACCATGTTGTTTTGGTTTTTTGGGGGGAAAATTAGGGGTTGTTTAATAAAAACAAACACTAAAAACTTAGGATAAAATCACCAAAAAAGATTTTTATCTTGCCTGTTATGTGATTTCTTTCCTTTTCCATTAGCACTGGTGTAATTAATTTCAAAGATTTAGCACAAGCAATATCTTTATAAGCAATTTGTTCCCAGCAGTATTCAGGAACTAATAGAATATTTTTTTTTTCCAAAGCTATTTCTCCCTTCAGAAAGACTAATCATTCTTCTGGGATGAAAAACAATACTTTAAAAATATATTAAAATATAATGGCAGAAAGAAAAATGAATACCTTTTCAGCATAGTTGATGCTATAATATTTGTTGCATAACACTACTTCCAAATGGAAAAGCACAAATTATTCAATATCAAACATTTTCAAATTCTTTGGAGGTTTTATAATTCCCTATTATTGGAAGGCTTTCTTCTAATATGTGCCAACAGATTTTGAAATCAAGATTCATTCCTTTTGAATTCTCACCTAGAGATTCAGAATTAAGTAACAGGGAAAATGAAAAGAAAATCCTTGAAGCACAATTTCCATTCAAAATCACCAATTTCATAATAAGTAATTTCTCTTTCCCATTCTAATAATTTCATGCTGTCCTCATATACAAGGAAGATATCAATCTATAATCCTTTGGATATTTACTTAGAGTTATTTTCAGTACTACAATTAATTTGCATTGATCAAATCACATTTTCAAATTAATCCCATTTAAGACAAAATACCTTTATCATCAAGGTATCTGCCCAAAATTAGGGGTGCAAAATTCAAGTACCAGGATTTGCCTAGGCTTCTTGGAGTTCTCTAATTTTTTTTTTTCCATTTCAGCAGTCCTAGATGCTATCTTTCTGGATTTAAGGCATTGCCTTATTGTCTCCAAGGTTCACCATCTACAAAACAACTACTTCCCATTTTATGGGAAGTACAACCTAGGACAGAATTCAGGTTTCACACTCCACACTACATAGCTAAACTCCTTATCATAAATCTACAATGTAGGAAGAAAAAGAAAAAGATTTGATAGTGGAATACCTGAGTTTGAATCCTGGCTTTTATACTTCCTTGGGCAAGCTACTTAATTTATAGGAATTTCAGTTTTCTCAAGAGAAAAGTGAAGAAAATCTGTGTCCTTGTCTTCATAATTAATTTGGCAAATACTACTACTTTACTACTACTACTATTACTACTACTACTACTACTATTACTGATGATGATAATAATGAGGAGGAGGAGGAGGATGAAGAGAAAAAAGAGGAAAAGGATGATAATGATGATAAAATTATTTCATTTTATTCTCAACAAAACTAGAGAGGTGGGTGCTTTTATTTTCAAATTTTATAGATGAGGAAACAAGTATATGGATATCAAATGACTTGCTCAGGGTCAATTCCACAAATAGCAAATGTTTAAAACAAAGTCCTCTTATGAGGTTTTCTCATCTGAAAAATGAGGAATTTGAATCAGATGACCTCGACTATGCCTTCCAGCTTCAAACATTTTACTATGGTCAATATGACATAATGTTAGACAAAAGTGTGAGGAAATATTATTAGTCTTCTGGAAAGTAAGAGGAATGAATATATACCACAGAATAACCATATATAAAAGTATAATCATAGAAGAATATAATGCATATAACTTCTGGGAAGAGGAGAAAAGGAAGGGAGAAGAGGGGAAAAAAGGGGGGGAGGGGAATAATGGTATTACTTTCTCTTCCATACAAGGTAGCACTTCCCATTTACCCACTCAACATAAGGAAAGTAAAACAAAAGAACTAAACAGAGAGGTTTTACTTAATGAAATAAACTTAAACTCCTTCAACAACAATAACAACAACAACAACAAAACAGAATATCATTTGTCCTTTAAAATTAATCTGAAGTAGGGCAGCTAGGTAGTGCAGTGGATAGAGCACCAGCCTTGAAGTCAGGAGGACCTGAGTTCAAATATCTGGTCTCATACACTTAACACTTCCTAGCTGTGTGACCCTGGGCAAATTACATAACCCCAATTGCCTCACCAAAAAAAAAAAAAAAAATACAAAAATAAACTGGAGCCCAGTTATTACTCTAAAAATCCTGAAAACATTTTTGGTCTAGATAGTTAATACTCCCTCAATCTTTATATTTCCTCATGTCTATACTTTACCACATTCATATTTCCTAGCAGATATCGATCCTCCTCTGAACTTCCCATACTCTCTAGATCAAGTAAGCATAACTAGAAATCCTGACACTTGAAGGGAGTGGGGGTGGAGAGTGGGGGAATGAACTTGTGTAGCATTCAAGATAGAAAGTATGATGAAAAAAAAAAAACAAACTTAAAGCTTGCATTGAATACACTCATGTAATCCTCCTGCTCTCCCCATCTCTCCAGTTCTCACTTTGCCCCCCCCCCCAATCCTTCTCCCTAATCATATCTCTTCTAACCTCCAACCCCCCAGGCTCTACAGGTCAGACAACAAGATAGGGAACACAGAGGAAACTCTTCCTTGATTAGATAGAGTTGTAATGGGAAAAAAAAGTGGTTTAGACCAGTCAACTCAGTGTTTGGATGGATGTGGGGGTAGAGGAAAGGATGGAAAGTAATGATTACAGTAGTATAAAAAAGTATCTCTAAGAGAAAAGAGAAATTGAAGAAACTAAGGGAAATGGCAAGGCAGGAGCACAAGTGTACAGTTATTATTTTTGGAGTGTCTAGCCAAAAACTTTGAAGTATAAAAATGGTAGGCCAAAAATCAGGCATAGGTAAGTGTGGCCCCTAATGGTAATATTCTGTAACCAAATTTCAGTTGTCTCACCTTAGTATGGTTTTGATCTAAGTTTCTCCATTCTTAATCCATCTTACCCTGCAGAAAAATAGGAGAGGAATAGGATTTGGGAAGGAGGGAGGGTGATAAAAGAGAGTGCATCTTGGAGGAGGAAATGGTCAGAAACAAAACACTTCTGAAGATGTTCAGGGTAAAAGGAGAAAATAAATAGAATAAATGGGGGAAATACAATGTTGTAAGGGCTGTTGTAAGGGCTGCTACAACCCAGCCTGTTTTAAACTCAGAAAGATGAGTCTTCCTGACTCCAGCCCCAGCACTCATTTCACCAACCACATAGTTTTCTTACATGTTCTACCCTTAAGCTAAATTGGCTTGCTCCATCCTTCCTATCATCCCATATCTATCCTGCCTTTTGAGGTTAAACACCTTTGAGGAAGAAGCCTATGATACGTGGCTCAATTTCCTACTCATTTCAACATTCAACAGAAATCATTCTCTCCAAAATTATTAATGATCTCTTAATTTCCTAAATCAAATTGCTTTTTTTCAGTCTTTATTCTAGCTCTTTGCAGTCTCTAATAATGTCAATCATCATTTCCTTCATACTCTTTTCTCACTAGTTTTTTTCTTGGGGGTGGGCTACTTATCTGTCTACACTTCATTAATATTTGTTGGATCATTACTTGTTAAGGTATGCTCACTAACCATGGATATCCCACATGGATATCTCCTCTTTTCATATCTCCTCTTTTCGTCTCCCTTAATGCTATTTCACTCAGAAATCTCATCAATTCCCTTGTATTCAATAATCACATCTATCCTGCTGCTGGTCATTCTAAAATCTTCTTATTCATTACTAACTTCTCAGCTGAATTCCAGAATTGCATCTCCCAACTGCCTATTAAACATCTTGAAGTGGATGCCTTGTAGCCATCTTAAAATCAGCATGTCCAAAACTGAATTCATTATTCTTTTCCAAAAAACTCCCCCCTTATAAACTTCCCTTTTACTGCTTAGAGAACCAATATCCTCCAAGTTACCAAAGCTTAAAATCAGGGCATCATCCTGTAATCCTCATTTTCTCTCACCCATTCATATGAAATATTTTGCCAAATATTGTCTATTTTACTCTGATAGAATTTCTCACATATACTCTCTTCTCTTTTCTGATCCTACTACCAACCCGGTTTAGACTGTTATCACCTCATACTTGAACTACTGCAATAGACTGCTAGTTGGTCTACCTGCTACAAGTTTTTCCCTACTTTAGTCCAAACTGCATCTTCCAATTTTCCAGTATATGTACACCTTTTAGTTTTTCTTCATATACTTATTAATCCATTGACACAGGCCTTTTCATTCTTCAAAAATAATACTCCCATTTCCAGACTCAGGACATTTTCACTAGTTGCCCCCCATATCTAGAATTATTTTCCTCTTTCTCCTGGATTCCTTGATAGCCCAGCTAAAATTGATTTTCCCCAGGAATCCTTTCTTGATTTCTATAATTTTAATGCCCTTCCTCTGTTAATTATTTCCTACTTATCCTGTAAAGCTTGTTTTCTTATATAATTATTTGTATGTTCTCTTCCATAAGATTTTGAGTATCTATTTGCTTGCAGAATTTTACCTTTTGGTAAGCTCTTAACACAATAGCTAGCATATAGAAGATTAAATGTTTATTGACTGACTATTTGCAGTTCCTGGTATAAAACATTGATTCTCACATATCAATGCATTTACATAAGCTCAGATAATGTATCAACCTTCAAGAAGCATTTACAAATTAGAATTTGAAACTGACATTTGGATCGACATTCAATGAATCTATATTTAATGAATACTAAGGGGTTCCATGAACTTTTTTTGAGTTTCCATATTTTTCCAGAAACACTGGACCTGGAGTATGCAAGAAGCTCTGAACATGCCAAAGACAATTCTTACCCCTACCTTTGAACTCACATAATTCATTATTTGCAGTCTAAAGTATACTCCCTGTATATTCTTGAGAGTCAAGGCTTTTATCAATCAGTTTGTACCAGATTTAGAAACTATTTGTGCAACTAGGATCCTTGTAGATAAGATTATCATATCTTCATAATCTATAGGCAGTTCCCAAGGGAAAAGAATGTTGCATGGACTACATCATTTAATCATGCTTTTGTGAGTGAATAGTCTTTTCTCCAATCTATGCTCTTTTCTGCCTCCCATGCCACTCCCATTGAGGAGGAGATTGCTATCTTTCCTCCCCTATTTGTTGTAATCTCATATGCAACCTTCTCTTTGGATCCTTAACTCTTTGCACTTGCATATAGTTTCACATGCATGTTCATTTCTTTTCTAATAAATCTAGTTGCAACACATGTCTCATGGACTTGTGATATTATTTTTGGTTAATAGTATTCAGTAGGATATAAGCTGCATGAGGGCAGGAGCTATCTTCTTACATTTTTCTAACTCAGTTTCTGCTTCATGTAGACTTTAATAAATGCTTCTTGATGGACTGATTTTTGGTTCTCTTCCTTTTACTCCTTTATAATCATCTTCCTTCCTATTATTCCTTTTTTCTGAACCCATTAGTTTTAACTTCGCAAAAATTGGTGCTTTACCTCTGGCACTCTTCCTCTCATTTCATCTATTTACCATTTCCTATCTCTTCAATCTTTATCTCTATATTAGAACTTCTATACTGTGTATTTCCTCATCCCCCAAGCCATATATTTTTATTCTCTTTTATCAAATAACTCTCATTTATGTTCTTCATAATTGTTGCACCTGTCTGGCTTTCTACTTTTTTGGCTATGCTTCAGACTCTTCAAAATTAAATCAACTAATATTAACCAAAAGGCAATTTGTGGTATTTTTAAATGCACTCTGCTAGGTACTGATCCAACTCTTTTAAGGTCTAATCTTTTATGCTAGGTGATAAAGTGGATAGAACATAGGCCCTGGAGTCAAGAAGACTTGATTCCAAATCTGACCTCAGACACATCCTAGTTGTGTGACTCTAGAAAGTCACATAATCCTGTTTGCCTCTGTTTCCACATCTGTAAAATAAGTTGGAGAAGGAAATGGCAAACCATTCCAATATTTATGCTGTGGAAATCTCAAATGGTATCACAAAGATCACAGTTGAACATGGCTAAAAAACAAATGAACAACAAAAATTCCATGCATAATCTTGCAACTATCTTTGGATTGAAGTTTATTCACTGTCTTGAGCTTTCCTTTGCTCCTCTCCTTTATTCATCTCCTTTGCTTATGACAAGCACTTTGTCTCACTTATTGCCCAGGTTATTTCCCATTCATTTGCTATTTAGCCAATCTTGACCTACTGTATATTTCTCAGAAGCCAAAAACTAGGAAATGGTGATGATGGTGATGATGATAGAGAAGATAGTGAAGATAATAGCTGAAGAAGAGGAAGAAAAAGGGAAGAAGAGGAAAAGGAGGAGGATAGAATCACATATCACAAATCTTTCAAACATAGAAAGCAATAAAAGTCTACATAAACAGATGAATCTTTTTAATTACTGAATAAACATAGGGCAAAAAACAAAGCAATAATTTATATATATATATATATATATATATGGAACTATAGGCTAAAGAAATCATAAGAGAACCAATGCATTTGTGTAATCATTAAAAATATATAGAGAGAGACACAATATAGTGTTTCTAAAGCTGGATAGATCAAGAAAAAAACAGTTGGGTAATTTTAGAAAAATATTGGGCATAAACTATACAAAAAGGTTTCTGAACTTCAAATTGAAATTAGGTTTTCTAATTCTCCTCTTTTTCAGATTTCACTTTAAAAATATGGTACAGAACTCATCAGGAAAGACCATTTCATATACCTTTGAAGAAATTATTTTACAGAATGTATATTAAAGGCAGCTTAAATATTCTTAGAGCTAAATCAATTCTGCATTCTTCTTTCTTCAAAATATATACAACTAAATGTGACTGAAAAAAATTAAAATAATATTGACAACACCTGCTACAGCAACTTTTGAAATAAAACTCATGCTATTTCCATTAGCTATTTGTACTGGATGACTAGCTATGATGTTGAAGATGAAAAGAGAAATGCTATTTAGAAAAAAATGAAAATATTCATATCAAATGATTAAATCATAACAAAATACAAATAAATCATGCTTCAAATTTAAAGCAATTAATCCATTTCCTCACTGTTGACATTAACAAACTTATGATGAAGGTATCATAGATTTTACTATCTTTGAAACTTTTTCTGCTTTTCTTGACATTTGTGAATACCGATGGAAAACATGGTCTACCTATGTTATCCCTCACTCTTACTACATGACTACACTCATACTCTTGTCATGTATCTCTCAACTGGCATTTTTTTCCTATTGAATAGGAAATATCTAATTTCCAATACAATAATTGAAAAAAAAATTAGTCCAATCTTAGCCATGTAAAATATATAATTGGCAATACCTCTTGGGAAAGAAAAGGAAAAAAAAATAAAACTCCTAGTCACATACGTACTGTTCAATCTTGATTCATTAAATTAGCTACCATAAAAGAGTTATGTAAGGATACACATTTAGCTAACATGAGCTGTGCATTGTGTCTATGACACTAAGGAAGAAAAAAATCTGTATCCTAATGTTTTTTCTCTTATATCTGAGGCTAAGAAATGCCATGATTAAAACAACGAATGGCCTACATGTCTTTGGCTTGCATATTCCTAATAAAAGAAATAGAGGCTTATTTCATTTGAATGATTTTAAGATTGAAATGCTTATATTGGAACTAAAGATATGTACTTTAATGTTTAATCACTTTTAAAAAGTTGCAGTACTAAGGATCCTTCAAATATAAATGAAAATAATGACATTTTGATTGTGTAGAAGAAATGGAGTTATAAAACTTTCCTGAGTCAAAGATATTAAGTGTGAACATAAAAGTAATCATGTCAAGAAAATCCTTTATCAGATCTCAGTCACTCTATGGTTTGAAAATATTGGATTCATTGGAGTTGTTTTTTCAAACCACCAAATTCCACTGTAGAATAAAAATTCATATTGTATATTTTAACCTCCCTTGAATGTTGGGAAAAACTTTATTAAAGAAATAGAAGATAGTATTTGATAATTTAAAATTTTATCCAAAATAAATAATCTTTAAAATAATGACCCAGAAATTAGGAAAGTTATTTTTGACCTTTCCATATCATTTCTGCATAATGATTAAATATTTATATGGATATATAGTTTCATCAAAGACCATTTCTTCAATCAATGAGATTACAATCCTTCTATCCTCATCTGTTCTGTATGATTCTTATCCATATCCTCCCATGTGTTCATCAATATTCCTGAATCCCTTCTTTATATTCTTGTGACATCTTGTGAAGATGTCAGTATAATATCCATGTCCTTCATTGTTCAGACATTTTCTAGCTGTAACTTGGCAAGTCATTTAGCCTCTATTTGCCTCAGTATTATCAATTGTAAAATGCTGATAATAGCAGCATCTATATGGTTGAGTTACTGCAAAGGTAAAATGAGATAATATTGTCAAAGTGCTTAACCCAGTGTCTGGTACATAGTAGAAACCTCGTAAATACTTAATCCCTTCCTTTATCCTTTCCCCTCCCTTTCCTTTCCTTCTACTTCTTCATAAGGCATTTTTGTGCATCACAAACATTTTGCTAAACATCCTTCATAAAAGTGGCAAATTTTTGACAAACATATATATCCTTTTTTCTTTATTTTTTTACATTAATTATCAGAAATTTATTAAATTAGATTATCTATACCATTATATATTTCAAAGTTATTTTTTATACTTGTATATATGTATGGGAGGTACTTTGATATAGTGTGGCCTTTAAGTCAGGATTTTTCTCTATCAAGAATCATGGGTTTTTGGTTTTTAGTCAAGAAACTGTATCTGTCTATTATATCCTTAACTAAATGTCTTAGGAAACAATCAGCAAATCTCCTTATTATTTATTATTTGGATGGGTCTAAATATAAGGAGATAATACTGCAGGATTTTCACATCTATAGATCCATAGTGATAAGAATTAGACAAGTTATTTCATTGGTATAGAAAATTCCCAATAAAGAAATCTTCTCTACAAATGCAAGCCAGCAGTTTTGAGTCAATTTATGGTCTTAGAGAGGTCCTAGATCATGAGTGGTTAAGTGACTTGCCCAAGATCAAACAGTCAATGTATCAGAGAAAGAATGTGAACTCAGAATTTCCTAATTTCATTACCAAATCTATATCCACTAAATCGTGCTTTCTCTCAGTATATCATAGTATAGTCTACTATATTATGCTACCATATATATGTGCATAGGCTATTATGCTACTATACTATAAATATATAATGTTAAATCCTAACCCAATTTCCATATATAATTTATTCAAAATATACTCATAAGAGAAAATAAACTAAAATGATAGGAACAAAACATTAAACATATTTTCTTATCTTAAGATAGTATTCTCATTATAATTGTGAATCTTCCAACTTTCACCTTGTTATTACTATTGGTACAGACAAGATTTCTAATCACCTTCCTCTTTTTAATTGGCATTGTACATCTCTTAAAGTTTATGTCCTTCCTATCTCTGCCTTATACTTCTGACATGAAACATCTAGGTCAATGATGCTACATGAGCAGGTGTCATAAGAAAAATCAAGAAATGACAACCCATAATATAGGAATAAAGCAGAAGTGAAAATTTCTTTAAAATAGCCTTTTATTATTTGTATTCAAGTAATATTAATGTTATATAAATATAAAAACAGACCTTAGAGAAAATCTGATGGACACAGCTATCACAGCCTATAAACTTTCAATCCTTCAAATATTTCTAAAAGTTAGTTATAAATGATCAGAGAAATTAACAAACGTTCTTGTTTGATGATGAAGAATCACTGTAATCTCTTTATATACTTCTATTTTCTTAATTCACTTAAGAGTTTGGCTTTTAACATGTTGGGGTCTAATGGAATATATGTTAGATCTTCCCTCATCAAATCCCTTTATTTTACTATTACAAATTGGAAACAATCACAGGTTTACTGTGCTTAACCTGTCAAAAGTATACATTATATAAATTTCCATTTAAATCTTGATAACCCCTTAACCACTTGTCCTTTTTAAGGGCAATGTTTTATAATAAAAAAATTTTAATTTGCAAATATTCTTATGGATTAAATATACTCTATTGGATATTTCTATGGATTTCATATATTTTCCAGGTTGTTTTTTTTTTTAAGCCACAGAGGTTCCTAAAATTTCTATATATATTCAAGTTATAACCTTGGAATATGTAACTTTGAAAGAATTTGCAAAAATATATATATATATAATAGAATATATTTTTTTAATTTATAAAATAATTCTAGCATTGCAGAAATTGTCTGTGACAAAATTTGCAATCTGTTAACTAAACTTTGGTCCATCAGAATAATCACTATGATTTTTAAAAATATATACTGTTAAGGTTTCTTTTCTTTCTGAGTTGCCATACTTTCTTGTTGAAATATTCAATCCTGACCTTTACTTTTTTTTTTATTAAAAGCTTTTTATTTACAAAATATATGAGTGATTTTTCTACATTGACCTTTGCAAAAACTTTTTTCCCCCAAGCTTTTCCCCTCCTTCCCCCCACCCCCACCCCTAGATGACAGGTAATCTAATACATGCTAAATATGATAAATTATATGACAAATCCAATACATGTATACATATCTATACAGTTATCTTACTGCACAAGAAACATCAGATCTAGAAAGAGAAGAAGAAAAAAACAACCTAAGAAGGAAAACAAAATGCATGGAAATATTCACAGAAAGCATTAAAATGCTGTTTTGTGGTCCATAGTCAGTTCCCACAGGCCTCTCTCTGGATGTATATGACTATCTTCATCACTGAACAGTAGGAACTGGTTTGATTCACATCATTGTTGAAGAGAATCATGTCCATCAGAATTAATCATCATATAGTCTTGTTGTTGTGTATAATGTTCTCCTGGTTCTGCTGACTTCACTCAGCATCAGTTCATGCAAGTCTTTCCAGGCCTCTCTAAAATCATCCTGCTGGTTGTTTCTTACAGAACAATAATATTCCATAACATTCATATACCATAATTTATTCATCCATTCTCCAATTGATGGGCATCCTTTCAATTTCCAGTTTCTTCCCACTACAAAAAGGGCTGCCACAAACATTTTTGCACACGTGGGTCCCTTTCCCTCCTTTAAAATCTCTTTGGGATATAGGCCCAGTAGAAACACTGCTGGGTCAAATCTGACCTTTACTTTTTAAGAGAAAAAAAACAACTATTCCTTTTATTTTCATTACTCAATATTCATTTATTAACTCACTACTAGGCAGGCAAAAATTGGGGATTAGGTAGCAGAAGAAAATTGAAATGAGATCCAATTCCATTTTACCACTCTAGACATGTTGTTTTTAATAATTTTCAAGATGATATTTTCATTATTGTTAAAAAGTTTATGTGGCCAAAATAGTATTGAACAGAGATCAAAAGGTAACATCACATATTAGAAAGAGAAATGGTTCTAGAATCAGAGCACCTGCAATTGCCAACTCTCCCTTCCTATCTCTTATGATCCCCAAACCAATTTGGTCACTTTCTTCATTTCTCTAAATAAGGGAGGGATTTGAAATGTATGTGTATGTGTGTGTGTGTGTGTGTGTGTGTGTTTGTGTCTGTGTGTGTATGTATGTATTTTTTGGTATGTATTAAGATAAGCTTCTTTCCTTAAAACTATTATCCTAATAATTTTAAATAAATAAAATATGTGAGATCTTCTCTTCTCAGTCAGACTAACTAAGACTATTTCTTCTGACTACTTTATGAGAGAAAACGCCATCCCCTGCTTAACACTATGAAATTGCTTGATAGCTTTATTGAAGATAATTTTAAAGTCTTCTACTGACCAAACACACACACACACACACACACACACACACACACACACACAGAGTGAGAGAGAATAAGAGAGAGATGCACACTTTGTATTAAACAAATCGAAATAAATATGAAAATAGGGCTCTAAGTTTTGCTAACAATCAACTATTCAGTTCAAGTGGCCTCATTTTTAGATCTTCCTTTGTCCTATGTTTTCAATGACACTTTATTCATGATTTTTTCAACTTCAAAATGATATGTGTAAAAAATAGTAAAATAGAGAATAACATTTCTCTTGAATCTTCATTAATTTTATTTCTTTTTTTATCACAACTATTTTAATATCATGAATGAAAAACCTCTAAAAAGCATCCAATTAGATCTGTGATAATTCTCTACCTCACAGTGCTCAAAAATTTTTATTTAGCATATTAGATGATTATATTTATGCACTGCAAAATTTATATTGCTTTTAAAAATCCTCAGGGGTCTGTTCCAAACATGTTTAAAAGTCAAATCTACCATTAGTCCAGATCTTTTGGCTCTCTTCTTATATATAAGCATTAAGGGACTCCTATATTTTCCTTTAAGCATCATTATCTAAGATTTCTTTAAACTATATTAATAGAATGCAACTGTCCATAATGCATGTTTATCTATTTATATTTATTTTTATTCTTCCCAATGCTTTGTTAAGCAAAATACGTTTTGTTCTTTGTTTCTTTTTAGAATTCATACATGTATAAAGTGAAAAGGACTGACCCCATCACTACTTCTAAATATTTTCTACTTGGAACTGGGATATAAAGAAACAGATCTTTAATTTTAACCCTAAATAAATTTATGTGTATATGTTTGAGCACATTTAACATAAACCTCCAAAGGATTTACTTGAAAGTAAAATAAATTGTGATGATATTTTATCTACATGTCAACAAACATAAAAATCAGGAAATATCTCCATATTCAATTACACCATGCATGAAAATGTTTCATTTTCAATTTTAGGAAAACATTTTTTATTTCAAATATGTTTTCATTTTATAGGAGAGAAAAAGAAAGAAAATATTTCTGTTTGTTTTCCTCTTACTCTTCTTTTTTTTTTTTTCCCTATGAAGAAATGGTCTCTTTCCCTTGTCAAATAGAATTACATGGGAATATATGCTTCATGAAGGTAGACGCTCATTTTGAATGGTTTCTAAACACAAACATTTCTAATCTCCCTCATCAGTTTCAGTTTGTGAAGTTCTCTTGAAAGGGAAAAAAGGAGGTCAAGGTTGTCTTATGTATCGATAACTCAGATCTTAATGATATTATGAAAGGACCTGGTCTAAGTCAAATACAGAATTATAATGTAAGTGACATTATTATATCCAAGCTTTTTTTACTAAACTATTTTTTGAAAAGTTATGTATGTTGCTGTTTATACTATACCGTCAGTTTCATTGATATACTGGTCTTAGAAAAAGAAAAGCTTTCTACCAATGCAGTTCGACATATCCTTTTTGACTTACAGAGAGTTCCTGCAGGCACCAAAATTAAGTGACTTAGATCCAGCTGTCATTATAACCAAGTTAGATCTTGAATGCAGTCCTTCTTATTTTAGATTCCAATTCATACTTGCCATTACCAGATAGACTGACATTGATTCTTTGCCTGAAATTTTTTTCTGAAATTATTCATTGAAGTTCTACAAATCATTGTACATTTGGTCCCATTACCTAGTTTATTATCCTAATACTTTTGAAACCTATTTTTACAAAGAAGAAAAACAGTCTATTTTCCCTGTCAATAATATAAGAATAATGAACCAAAAGAGTAGTCCCATCTTTTGACCCAAAGACAAGATAAGTTCCCAACACTTCTTTACTCTGCCACATGTCAAAGAAAAAGACTAATGTCAGGAACAATTGTGTGCTAGAATTAGATAAGAACTTTAGAGAGCATCTAATTTTGAGACTGAATCCCCTTATTTCACCAAGGCTGAAAAGTACAGAAACTACTTACTGAATAGTATGAAAACTGTAACTTGTTCCATCCTTGACCTGGGCCCATTCATGTTTTCTAGGGCAGCCTGGTCCTCAACATCCAAAGCATTGATGCCAGTTTTCATGTGGTATGGTGTGGGGAAAAAGTCAGGATTGGCCTGGGTTTTAAACCTTATTTCTATCATAAAGCTAATTCCATGAATTGATTGTGAGAAAGTCATTTATCCTATCCAAAAACTTTTTCCTCATCCATATAAAGCAGATTATGTACCAGTTTTCAAAAAAGATAATGAAAATCCATGAGGTTACATACAGAAGAGGTTTACAAGACTTTAAATACTATATAAATGACATGCACACACACACACACACACACACACACACACACACACTTTTGAGAGTGGATGTCCCTATTTAGTCTGAGTTGCAAGAATTGTGGAAACATATATGCCTCATCCTACTATTGATGACCACGGAAATTTTATTGTGCTTTCCTTTTCTTTTCTTTTTTTAATTTTCTTAGTTTTTACAACTGCTTTATCTATTTATTTATAGTAATAGCTTTTCATTTTTCAAAACGCATGCAAAAATAGTTTTTAATATTCACCCTTGAAAAACCTTGTGTTCCAGTTTTTTATTCTTCCCTCTTCATCTCCCTCCTCTCCTGAACAGCAAGTAATTCAACAAACATATCTCCTCCTTTTCTGACCTGAACTAAATTACATTCATTTTAGATATTATGATGCACCTTCTCCCCCCCCTAAATCTTCCAGCAACATACCACCATAGTGCAAAATATTTTATCTACATAGAAAGGACACAAGACTGCCTTCAGCTCTACTGTAGCTTAAAAATCCCAAACTCAAGCAATCTATCACTCTCTGCCTCTCCAGGAAGATGAACTACAGGTCTGACTCACCACAGTCATCATAATATACAAAAATTCCATAAAATAAATGCAGCAAATGATTGAAAGTCACCAGGAATCTAAATCCCTAAGCTGATTTCTTTCTTTAGCTAGCAGTTTCTTGGTGTTTAGAACAAACATTTTCATTCAAGATTGTTCTGTCTTTACTCCAAATCTGGAGAGACTTGCAATGAACTGAAATATGGAATTTTTATTTCAGATTTCCTCTTTCTTGCTTCAAATTTGTGGTATAAACCCCTTTAGTTCAACAAAAAGGAGAAGCTGACAACACTGTTTATCGCTGGTCCTAACCTAAGGGTGAGAGTGGTAGAGAATCTCGTGTACCAATGATAGAAAAGTTAAAAGGAGACAGATTTAAGACTATTCCAAAAGACAAGAAGAGGAAATGGCAATTAGTTGGAGGTTAAGTAATAAATGATGAAAATTCTCTTCTTCCTAATCCTGGATAATAACAGAGGTTTCTTTTCTTCAAATGCTTTATCTGCCCAGATAATAACAAAATATTATTCACTTAGAGAAGCCTCTAATGGCAATGCAATTATTGTTTCAAAGCAGAAAAGAAAAAATATTGGGAGGAATATAAAAGGTTTTATGGAAATACTCCACCCCCTTCATTTCTAAAGATGAGGTGTTGAATCATACGAATGAGTCAATATACAGGTAGATATGGTTGCTGATTGTTGACACTTAAAGAAAGTTATAGTAAACATTTCAATATCATTTTAAAAACTTTAATAGGGAAATTCTGCTGAAAAGCTCTACTTTCTTAGATTCAACTTTGAAAAAGACCTCACTACTGGGTTATTTTTGTCTATAATACCAAGGGATTTTCCTGCAGAAGTCCTTAAACCCTAAATCCCTGCTGCATTTACAAGATCAAATACCTCAATAGCTAAGTTTATCCAATGATCCATTTAAAACCACCATAGGAAGGCAGATAAAAAGCTGAGTGTGTAAAACTAAAGATATGATTGCATTAAACAATTTTCCAGAAGACAGTTACAAAATGCTTGTAGTTTCTTTGTTCACCACTGAATATTATTCACTCAAGTAATACATATGCATTAGTGAACTTCATTTCCAAATGTAAAAATAGATGTACATTGTAAATCTATGAAATTTTTCCTTTTGTTTAAATGTCTATTACTAAAAAGCAGTGTTGATAGAAAAGAACATATATGCATGATATAAGGGAAAAAAAACTAATTAAACTGTCCGTGCCTCTATGAATTATGTTAATACATTGAAATGAATGCATTATTCTTGCAATGTGAGTTTGGGTCAAAGCACTAAAAATAAGACATTTATTGATCATGCATACACCATCCAAGATATTCTTTATAATTATGTGACACTTGATTTTATGCAGTGGAAAAAATTTTCCTGTATTTATATATGTAAACAGATATACATATCCATAAATATCCATGCGTATGTATTTCTAAATCCATATACATACAAATATAAAAATATCTAGACCTGATTTCATTGATACAGAAAGCTCTTGAAAAGAAAATATACTCTACCAATAATAATAGTATTATCATTTATAAAGCATTTGAAGGTTTATCAAGCACTTTACACAGGCTATCTCATTTGATCCATGTTTCAGTCTGTGAAGTAATTTTTTTTATCATCTATCCTGATTTTGTAGATGAGAGATAAGAGCTGTGACTTGATCCAACACCCAGCAAGTTGGAGTCTGACAGATGTTTGATATTTTCCTAACTTCAAATTCAGCACTATAACTAGAGGTATAGATGCAATTCTGTATCATAGATAGTTATCTGGGACCACTTTAGTGACTTACAAAGGACCATAAAGACAATATGTATCAAAGAAAAACTGAACCCAAATTATAATGTTTCAGAAGCCTGGCTCTTTAGAAAATAAAGAGTTTCCTCTCTAAGTGAAAATAAAATAACCAATTATTAATTACTTCAAATACCATGCTTGCTTTAACATTGCAAAATAATATGCTGGATTGCTTCTGTTTCCTTTTTCTAGTTCCAAATGAATTTCATTCCAAGTTAATTTTCTATATCTATACCACTTCTGCAAGCCAAATGAAAGGTATCATTTTCCAATTTTGCCACATTATTTTGATCATGATAGGCAAGACTGACCATCAATACACAAAGCCACATGTTTACTAGAGATTATCAGTCTGATTAAAGGAGAAAAAAGAAAAAGAAACACTGAACTCATAGCCCAACATCTTCTGAAGCATCAAACAAAGGAACTCATTAATGTTCTCACTGGACCTTTGACATATTTTTGCACTTTTTAAAACTAATTCAGCCAGGATCAGGAAAGATTGTCGATCTGTACTACAATTTCCTAGACAATAACAAACATCTGTTCCCCTATCATATCTTCATGAAATTATCACATTAGAATTTAGCAGGAGGGAACATGGATGCTTTAATGTATGGATATATGTATTATAATCACAGAAATTTTATCTTATCATTATTGTCCAAGATCTCCTTTATAATTTCCAAGGAATCTCCCATTCACTAGTGTCATTCTCATCACCAGGACAGTACTTAGCTGTTGGCTACCTCAAACACTCATTCTGTGACTGTCCCACATGCTCTCCTACTCAAATATTTCATACATTTTATCCTTTATTCCACTTCTAGAATTCAAGTCATGAATGACATTTCATGTAGTCTCCTATTGCTCTGTGTCAGCAAGCATTGCCTTTCATGTTTAGAATGCTCTTCTCCCTTGCCTCCATACCTTGGAATCACTGATTTCCTTCACAATCTTGCTGAAGTGTCACTTTCTATATGTAGCAATCCTTGCCTTGTCCTATTGCTTGTGCCCTTCTTCTTAAGTCCACTTTCTGGTTTTTTTTATATATGTACAAATCTCAAACATTGCAATATAAGTCACTTGAGGGCAGGTATTATTTCATTTTGTCTTTGTATCCTTAGGACTTAAGCACATGACTATTATATAGTATGCTAGGGAATGGATCAATGTTTAATCGGCATAAGGAACTTCTATTGAAGGATTTTTTTCTACCAATGCAAATTAGTACTTCCACTATAAGAGTCATAAAAAGCTGCCTAAAATTGAAAAATCAAGTGGTCATACATCTAGTTTGTGTCAGAGACAGGACCTGAAGATACATCTTCCTTATTCTGAATTCAATTTTCTGTCTATTGCACTTCAAAGATAGAGTAAATCCCTAAGCAATATTTGTTGACTGATGGAATCTACAATGGAACTATGAGTTTGTGAGGAAATTTGTTCTACTTCATAAATAAATCCCAGATTTGCTTCCTTAAACACAAAAAAATTAAGTAACTTGTTTAGGATATCACAATTAGTAAGAGTCAGAATCTAGGACTTCCTGACTCTAAGACTAGAATTTTATTCACCATATCAAAGAAATTCTAACATTCAGGAAATAATATAGAACACACTACAATACCCTTATTAAATATCTACAGTATTTGATGTACTATATAACTCACTGGGAATACAAAGAAGGAATTAGGAACAGCTCCAGTCCTAGAGGACTATGTAGTATAATGAGGGGTTAAGAAAACATGTACACAAATTTCTATCAAAGTCTATATCTATTTATCTATATCTATATGTATGTATGCATGTAAATGAGTATGTATATACACACATATATCTATACACATAATACATGCACACACATCTGCATATGCATTCAAGTACACACACACACCAAGGCCAAAGGAAATAAACTGAATTTCTCCACATGGTATCTTATACATAGTGAAAAAAGAGATTTGAGGTAGGATTTACTTTAACTCAGGGAGAAAGGTTGAAAAAAGAAAAGACGTATTTACTGAGCAATAAAAAAGGATAGGCTCTAACTTAATGATGAAGTCAATCTGCAGCAGTTAGAGCAAATACAGTGATTATACTGAAAGAAGTTAAATCCCAAGACTCTCTATAGGTTCTTTTCTATTTTCAGCACCCTATAAGCCAGCTGTAGAACTGTCTGTCTTTAGTGATGGCTTCGACACATCCCAATTTAGAAAGTCTTTTAAATTTCATTAACATTCTCAGTTTTTACCACCTTTCCTGTTAATAAGTCTATAAGTAGGTACCCTAACAATTACCCCTATTTTCCCTAATAAAAATTATTACCTAAATAAAATACCTTTGAAAGTTTATTTTAAGACTTTAATACTATTATCTGCACATAAGTCCATATTCCCAAAAAAGTCAAAATTAGAAAACACAATTTATAGATTATCACAGTTCTCCATATACATGTTTTATTCTTTAAATAACATAAACATATTCACTATAAATAATTCTTGTTCTTTTTCTTTTCTTCCTCTTCTTTTCTTCTGCTTTCCCTCCTCTTTTTTTTCCTTCCTCCTCCTCCTCCTCCTTCTTTTCCCTCCTCCTCATCCTTCTTCTTTTAATTCTAACATTACAAAATAAATTCCACATGGAAAATTTCTGATAGAATAACAAAATAAGTTAAAAGTGCTCACTTGACAGTATTTCACATTTGTAAAATATTGTTTTGTATCTTTAATCCTGGCTAACAATGTAAAAATGTAGTTTATTCTCCTCCTTTATAAACAATCTGACATAAGGAAAGATATGAGGAGTGATCTGAGGAAGACTATGCACAATCTAAAACTTCTAGGTCATTACTAACTATGTGAATTTGGCCAAAATAATTCATTTCATCACTTTCCTCATCTATAGAACAATGATATGATTACATCTCTAATACACCACAAAGGACTAAAACCTATGATTCTTTGACCCCAAGTTTTGATTCTACAGACATCCCATTGAAACATGTTTAATATTATAAAGACAATAACAGCATTGGTTCTCCTTTATACAGTGCATACAATTAGCATTTTATAAATAAGCAACAGCTACAACCTCATTTTAAAACATGAAGTTTTCAACTAATATTCACTTGTATTAGTTGACAATAATAGAATTCATTCATTAAAAAGTTTTAAAATATTCACAGAAAACATCATGCATCAATATCAAAGGTATATATTTTAGAAGTGATTTATAAACTAAGTGTGGTGGTACATCCTTATAATCATTGTTGCTGGGAGATTGTTTGAGTTTGGGAATGTTGTTCTACAGTAAGGCTACAGACAATCTAGCTTCCAAAGCTAATCCTAGAATCAATATGGTAGAGTCCCTAAAAGCAAAGGACTACCAAACTGTCAAAAGAAGAATGAACTAAGCCCAGTTCAAACAAAAGAATAGATAAAAGTTTCTTGAACTATACAGATATCAGATTCACAAGTGGCCACTATTCTTAGAGCTTAGACAAGATAGAGAGAACCAATCTTTTGTCTCCATTAATGTCTCTGAATGTCTCTGACTGTCTCTGAATGTGTCTCTGGTTCTGTTTCTAATTTCTCTCTCTCTCTCTCTCTCTCTCTCTCTCTCTCTCTCTCTCTCTCTCTCTCTCTCACTCTCTCTCCTTTTGTCTTTCCCTCTTTTTCCTTTTCCTTCTCCCTCTCCCTCCCCCTCACTTTCTCCCTTTCTCCCTCTGTGTGTATATATATATATATAGAAAGATAGATAAATAGATAGATATAGATAAATACACATATACATTAGATATAAATGGACATTAATATATATCTATATTTATATCTTTATATGTATATTTATTTATGTAATACTTAAAGTCTGATAAAGCACTTTCTATATATGACTTCAAACATTCTAACCAGTTTTATGAAGCTGACATACTTTCTCCTTCATATAGATAAGAAATAGTATCAGAGAGGTTAAATGAAATTCAAAGGGTTATAGAATTAGCTTGTCAGAAGCATAATGGGGGATAAAGGAGAATTAGAGAGACAGACAAAGACAGAGAGAGAAAAAGAGAGGCAGAGATAAAGAGATACCGAGAGAGACAGAGAGAAAGAGAGAGAGAGATAGAAATACAGAGAGAGAGAGAGAGAGAGAGAGAGAGAGAGAGAGAGAGAGAGAGAAAGAGAAAGAGAGGCAGAAATACAGAGACAGAGACAGAGACAGAGACTAATAATAGGCAGGTTGTTGTTTGTCCTTCATTCTAGAAGAAGACCATGACATCAAGGAAGTGATGTCATGATATGCAAATGAATTGGATTTAAATGAGGAATGGCTTGCAGAGTCAACAGCCCCAATTTCTCTTCCAAATCTATCTTGATCCAGGGACAAGATATATATCAAGATGACTGTACTGAGATGTTAAAAACTTTAGTTTCAAAAGGCCACTTCATCCAAGGCTATTCCCAATGTCCTGATAGAAAGCAGGGTATACTAAAGAAGGTAGTGATGAGAAATAAAACACTCATGAGGAAGGAAAGTGTGAGGGCTAAGAGAGAGAGGGAGATAAACAAGTAAAAAATAGAATGCAATAAAATATGCAGTTTTCATAATTATAAATGTGAATATGATGAACTCACCCATAAAATGGAAGAAGAAAACTAAATGGACTAAAAACAAGAATCCTGCAATAAGTTGTTTACAAGAAACATATATAAAGCAGAGAGATAAATAGAGGGTAAAGGTAAGGGGCTGGAGCAGAATCTATTTTACTTCAACTGAAAAAAAGAAAATAGAAGTAGCAATCATGATCTTAGTCAAAACAAAAGCAAAAACAGAACCAACTAAAAGATATTAAGAAAGAAACTATATCTTGTTAAAAGATACCATAGATAATGAAGTTATATCAATACTAAACATAACATCAAATGGTAAAGCATCTAAATTTTTGAGGAGGAAGTTGAAAGAGTTATAGGAAGAAATAGTAATAAAACTATACTAGTGGGGAACCTCAATTTTCCACTCTCAAAACTAGAAAAATATAACCCAAAAATAAAAACAAGAAAGAACATAAGGAGGTGAATAAAATTTGGGAAAAGTTAAATATGACAAATCTCTGAAAAAAAAATGAATGGAATATACCTTTTTTTTTTCCCTTAGCAGTACATGGCACATACACAAAAATTGGCTTCACATTAGAACATTAAAAATCTTACAACCAATATTCTTGTTAGATCATAATAAAAAATATATTCAATAATGGACAAGGAAAAGAAACAAAAATTTATTGAAAATTAAATAATCTAATTCTAAAAAGCAAGTTGGTCAAAGAACAAATTATAGAAAACAATCATTTTTATTAGAGACAATAACAACAATGAGACAACATAAAAATTTGTGGGATGCAGTCAAAGCAATACTTGTAGCAAATTGTCTTTCTCGAATTGCTTACATCAACAAAATAGAAAGTAAAGCAGATCAGTGAATTGGGTTGATATAATTAAAATGACAATTCCACCTAAATTAATCTATTTATCCAATGCCAAATCAAACTCTCAAAAATTAATGTGTAAAGCTTGAAAAAAATAACAATTCATCTATAAGAACAAAAAGCTCAAGAATATCAAGAGACTCAATGGAAAAAAATGTGAAAGAAAAAGGACTAGTTGTATCAGATGTCAAACCATTTTATAAAGGAATTATTATCAAAACAATCTGGCACTGGCTAAGAAATAGAGTGGAGAAATCTGTGGAACAGAATAGGTGCAAATCACATTATAGTTAATGATCATAGTAATCTGGTATATGGATAAAGATCAAAAATTTTTGAACAAAAATTATTATATGAGAAAAACAGTTCAGAAAAGTTAAAAATAGTGTTGTTAAAAGTGGGTACAGACCAACATCTCACAACATATATGAAGATAAGGTCAAAATGCATGCATGATTTATACATAAAAGGTGATATCATAAGCAAATTTAGAGAGCATGGAATAGTTTCTATCCTATTTATGTAAAGAAAAGAATTTAAAAGATAAAAAGTTATAGAAGGCATTACAAAATGTAAAATAAATGATTTTGATTGTATATTTTTTAATTTTTTGCACAAATAAAAACAATGCAAAAAATTTAAAAGAAATTAGAAAACTGAGGAAAGAAACATTTACATCAAGTAGCTCTGCTAAAGGTCTCATTTCTTAAATATATAAGGAACTGAGCCAAATGTCTAAAAATAAAAGTCATTCCACAACTCATAAATGGTTGAAGGATATCAATGGCCAGGGTTCAAAAAAATCAAAACTATCTTTAGTCACATAAAAAATGTTCTAAATCACCATTATTCAGGTCTGAGGTACTACCTCACATTTATCAGAAATATGTCACAAAAGGAAAGTGTCAGATGTTAGAGGGGACATGGAAAAACTGAAATATTAATGCATGGTTATTGAAGTTGTGAATTAATCCAACCATTCTGGAGAGCCATTTTGAACAATGCCCAAAGAGCTATAAAACTGTATATAACTTTTAATAAGGGAATACCATTACTATATCCATATTTAAAACCATTTTTAAAGGGAAAAGGACCTACTTATACAAAATACTTAGAGCAGCTCTTTTAGTAATGGCTAAGAATTGGAAATCAAAGGGGTGCATAACAATTGGAGAACAGTTAAACAAGCTGTAGTATGTGATTATAATGGATTATTTTTGTGCTATAATAAATGACAAGAAGGATGAATTCAGAAAAACCAGAAAAGAATTATACAAACTGAGGTATAGTGAAGTGAACAGAAACATATTGTTGTACAAAGTAAGAGCAATACTGTTTGATGAAGAACTGTGTATGACTGCTATTCTCAGCAATACAATGATCTAAAACAATATAGATGACTGAGGAAGTATACTATCCACAGTTTTCATAATTATAAATGTGAATATGATAAACTCACCCATAAAATGGAAGAAGAATTAATATTGACTGAATATATACAAAAGAATATTATTTTTTCACTTTCTTTCTTTTGAATCTCCTTGTACAAAATGACTAATGTAAATATTATACATATTTGCAAATGTATAACTTATACATATAATTTATTTTTTACCATCTCAGGAACAGTAGAAGGGAAGAAGGGAGGGATAGAATTTGGAATTCAAAATGCTGAATAAAAGATTGTAAAAATAAAATAATAGGTTTACCCCAAAAAGAGAAATAGGGAAGGAAATTCTACATAATACATGTAAAAGTCTGAATTGTTAATGTTTAGTAGTCATCATAAATTTCATAATTTCACATCTATATGCATAGATATGAAATCTTTCAACTTGCAATTTTTCCATTTTAATTTGAACATTCTTCTTTAAATATTTACTTTGAATCATAATAAGTCTGCAGGGGACTATTTTTAAAAATAATTCTGCATTAATATTTCTAACATAAAATGAATCAAAAATCTTCCATGTAACCAAAATCAATAATGAGGTTTGTTCTTGATGTTGTTCTGAAAGTTCTATTATAAAAATACCTTTTTTTGGATATGTCTTCTATATCTTTATAATTTATTCCTTTCAATGGCCTTTTTTCAGTCAGCAATGGGAAAATATTTATTCATGTACTTCAGGGAGATTTTTGCTTGCTACAGACAAGCCAACTCCATGGGGAAAAAAATAACATCTTTAGTTGCACAACATAAAAGAAACCTATCAAAATCTTCCTAGGGTCCCTCCCTGGAAGCAGACAAGTTACAAAAGCTATTAGGAGCTAAACAGGCATCTCAGACAAAAGCTGTGTTTTGGAGAATATAAGCTGTCTTCTTGCTAATTATCCATTTTGCCATTTCAGATTTTTCTTAATTTAATGACATTTACTATTTAGCCCAATACACTTTATTTAAATGGATTTTTCTATTTCTATTTCAAACCCTATTACTAAATTTTAAATTCCCTGAGGGCAGATGATGCTTTCTGTCTACCTTCCTTTTCTCCAACATGCCTGATATTGTGCTCCTCCTGTACATAGTAATTACTCAAGTAACAGTTGTGGAATATGAATAAATGAGTAAGTAAACAAAGTTCAATTTTCTTATAACATATGGTGATGCTTCCAAGGTATGAATGTAGAAACCACAGTATAGTGTGAGAAATAATTCATTTGGACCCCTATTCTATTCCAATCAGTATTAATCAATTTGATAGAATCATATCAAAGTTCTGTATGTAAGGCCCCAGAGCTATGAGCAGCAGATTTTAAGGTAATTTGCTTAATCACAGGAAGGTAACTGGAAGCCCTCCATACTTGTCTTTCCTTGTCATGGTGACAAAGTCCAGTAGGGCAGAGGTGACTCAACTTCATAGAAAGTCCTCAAAAATAATTTTGTACCTCTGAACTAATTTCTTACCCAAAAGGAATAGGTGACTATGTTATGACCACTTAAATCACTGACTGTTATAGCTTGTATCATTTTCTCCTGTTTAAAAACCTGAAGGAGAAGCCTGCCCAGTTTGTGTGAAAATATTCCTTACTTCACCCAATTTATGACTCTCTTGACATAGTATTTTGCTTATTTTAGCTTATGCATCACATGTCAATTGATAGAATTATTCTGTATTTGGTAAAGCTGTTCTTCAATGTTTGGTCCTAAAAATAGTACCCTGGAAAGAGGAGGTTTTTCAAATCATGAGGAAGATCTGAGAATCACTTCATTGGAGGGGACCATAGATGCTTTAATAAAATGTCATTGATTCAGATCTTGGCCTATCTCTTTTATGGTAGTAGGATAATTTTAATCCCCACAATAAGTATTTAAATAGTTGATGAAAGAATGATCAGAATGATAGTCAACCATTTCCATAACTGTAAGTACCAAATTCTTTGTGCTCTGTTATCTCACCAGCATTTTACCCCTAATTCATTTATCAATATTCTTCTACACAGGTGCTGTCCCTGATATGAATGCCCTGTGTACTCTCATGATATTCTTTTCTTAAGAGTCCTTTAGCCTGCTATGGGAATGGGAAGGTCAACACTAAACTTTGCCTGAAAATTAATTTTAGCACTTTCTAAGCACAGTTGTCCAGAAGGGTGCTATGGAGAAGAGTATATCTAATCAATATAGAAATATCTTTCATCAAAGTTAACAATAATTTTGCTGTTCTGCCTCTTTGTTTTGCCAATACATAAGATGTCTCGAACATAAAAGTTTAGTAAATGCTTATTTGATGATAGTTCTTTTAAGTAATGAAGTCAGAATTTATATTACTATGACCATGAAACTCTTAAAAAAGACCCATTTTTTTTTAATTTTTATTTTATTTGCATAACATATGTGTGGGTAATTCTTCAACAATAACCCTTACATAGCTTTCCGTTACAAATTTTTCCCCCCAACTCCCCACCCCTCCCCTAGATGGCAGGATATCCACTACATGTTAATTATGTTAAAATATTGGCAAATCGAATATATGTATACATATTTCCAAACTTATCATTGGTGTGCAAGAAAAATCTTATCTACACAAACGATATATCAGATAAAGGAAACACAATGTAAGCAAACATCAATCAAGGAGTATGAGAATGTTATGTTGTGGTCCACATTTCGCATCCCTCTCTCTGGGTGTATATGGCTTTCTTCAGTGAACAATTGGAGGTGGTTTGAAACATTTCATTGTTGAAGAGAGCCATGTCCATCAGAATTGATCGTCATATAGTACTGTTGTTGCCGTGTATAATGATCTCCTGGTTCTGCTCATTTCACTCAGCATCAGTTCATGTAAGTCTCTCCAGGCCTCTCTGAAATCATCTTGCTGGTCATTTCTTACAGAACAATAATATTCCATAACATTCATATACCATAATTTATTCAGCCATTCTCCAATTGAAGGGCATCTATTCAATTTCCAGTTTCTAGCCACTACAAAAA
>JAJPUD010008382.1:0-13505 GCA_023553655.1 Myrmecobius fasciatus
CCTCCCACTTCCCTCTAGCAACAGACAAGTTTCTATGTGAAATCAAATGTCTGATATACACTTTTAGAGCCCAACCTGATGAGAGTAAAATTTACACAGTGCTCATCTCCCTCCCCTCTTTCTCTCAATTATATTAGGTTTTCTTTGCCTCTTCAAGTGATTTTAACCTTGTTTTTACCTCCTTTTTTTTTTTAGATCTTATTTTACCACTTTTTCCCTCTTTTCCCCAGTATGACAACATTTTCCCCTCTAGTTCTCTTTTTCATATTATCAAAGTAATATCTAGTTAATTATACCCCCAAACTTTGAGTATCTCCCTAGTAGCAATAAAGTTCTCAAGAGACCTTTCCTTTTTACCTTTTTATGCATCTCTTGAGTTCTGTGTTTGGGTGTCGAATTTTTTGTTCAGATCTGGTCTTTTCATTAGAAATGGGTAAAATTCACCTATATCATTGAATGACCATCTTCTTCCCTGGAGGATAATGCTCATTCTAGCTGGATAGGTTATTCTTGGCTGTAATCCAAGTTCCTTTGCCCTTCGGAATATCTGGTTCCATGCCCTTCGATCCTTCAGTGTGGAAGCTGACAAATCCTTTGTGATTCTAATTATTGAACCTCGGTATTTGAATTGTTTCTTTCTAGCTGCCAGCAGAATCTCTTCCTTGGTGCTATAGTCCTGAAATTTAGCCACGATATTCCTTGGGGTCTTAATTTTGGGGTCTCTTTCAGGAGGTGATCGGTGAATTCTTTCAATGTTGATTTTGCCCTTTGATTCTACAATCTCAGGGCAGTTTTCTTTCAGGATTTCCTGGAAGATAGTGTTTAGATTCTTTTTTTCATCATGGCTTTCAGGAAGTCCAATAATCCTTAGATTGTCTCTCCTACATCTATTTTCCAAGTCAGTTGTTTTTCCTAGGAGATACTTCATATTTTCTTCTAATTTTTCATTTTTTGTTTTTGTTTGACTGATTCTTCAAGTCTTAGTGAGTCATTCACTTGCATTTGTTCAATTCTTATTTTTAAAGTGTTGTTTTCTTCAGTTACCTTTTTAAGCTCCTTTTGTAACTGGCCAATTTATTCCTTGCACTCTTTTTCCACTTCACTAGTTTTATTTTTTAATAAATTGGTGTCTTTTTCATATCTCTTTCGCAGGGCATCATATCCTTCTTGCACTGATTTCAGTTTATTTTCCCATTTATCCTCCAGCTCTCTTTTGAGGTTCTTTTGCAGTCTTCCAGAAAGGCCTTTTGAAAAGGGGACCAG
Source organism: Myrmecobius fasciatus (assembly GCA_023553655.1). Lineage (NCBI taxonomy): Eukaryota > Metazoa > Chordata > Mammalia > Dasyuromorphia > Myrmecobiidae > Myrmecobius > Myrmecobius fasciatus. The sequence goes on from JAJPUD010008382.1 coordinate 1,264, forward strand.
TGATGGTCCTGGCTGATGTTCTCTGGATTTTTGTCTAAAGGAACCTCTGGCTCTGCGGTCGTTTCTTTGCCTTGATAAAAGCTGTCTATGGTGAGAGCTCTCTTTTGCTTCTTCATCATATTTTTTTTTTTAGACTGTGTGGGTATCTCTTTAAGGTAGGGGAAAAAAAAGCGGCGGCTGCAAAAAGCTTTGCCCTGGGGCACTTCGGCGAGTTGACTTAAGGTGCTGGGCCGGTGGGGGCTAGGATTAAGTCCGAATTACTCCTTAAACAAGGCAAGTCTGCCAGAACACCTGTCCCCAATCAGGGCAGAGTGTCCCGAGTGCCTCAGATAAACTCCAGGTGTTTGGAATTTGGAGTTTGGAGTTTGGAATTTCTTCCAGGATGAGCTGAGCTGAGTCCCACCCTCACTTCCGGCCTGCACAGTTGTAGTCTATTTATCTCTCTGTCCGAGTCCGACTAACCTGATATGAAGTTATCTAGAGAGCTGTGCCCAAATATTTCTGAGTTCGTTGACTTGAAGATCAGTTCGGAGGCTTATTTTATTGTTGATTTGAGAGAAGATCGGAGGAGAGGCAGAAAGTCACCTTTTCACTCCGCCATCTTGGCTCCGCCCCCAGGGCATATATTCTTAAATGAATGAGTCTGTATCTACAAGTTAGGTTGTGTGTGTAGACAATCCAATTTATATATGAGTGAAGAAACTTTTTAATAGTTGGCTTACTTTAATTATTAGTAATAAGTAGTATCCATTTATATGATTATTAATAGTTGGCAATTATTTTTGTTAGTCATACTTGTTAGTCTTCAAAAGAGTAACTTTTCATTTCATTACTTCTATATTCTTTGATAGTATTGAACATTTATCTATTAGAAAATAACTTTTGGTCTTATTAATGTAGTTATCTATTAGATAACAAAATCTTATCTAAGGAACTTTATACAATGATTTTCCCACTAATTAAATGTCCCCCTCTACTCCTAGAGATTTATTTTTACTGTTGTTTTATACAAGAATTTTAAATTATATGTAATCAAATTTTCTATTTTATCTTTTGTAACTGCCTGTGTTAGTATTTGCTTCAGAATTAATCTTTTAACCAAATACATGAACAGTATTAGATCTTATTCTTTTTAATTTTTTATGACATGATCTTTAATATTCATGTTATGTCTCAATTTTGAATTTATTATAGAACATGATAAAATGTCAGTCTAAGCCTACTTTCTTCCAGACTGATTTTTAGTTTTCCCAGAAGTTCTCATAGAATAAAGACTCCTTTTCTTTAAGTAATTTATGTTTGAGGTTTTATTGAACACTTGAGTTATTGAGTTTATTATTTATGATTTTCCTGTTAGCTAGTAGTTTCATTGCATCACTCTACTATTTTTAAATATAAACTGATGCCAATGGTACATTTCTTGCTATTATAAGGGGTGTGCCTATATTGTATAAGTAATTTTTTTTCACTTTGTCAAGGCTTTTCTCCCTCTATCTCAATTTGGGAAAATCATATGGTTTTAGATTTTTTAATGTTTTGATTTTATGTTGACTGCTTTCCTAATATTGAATTGTACTTGGTTTTTTCATATAATCCATCTTGATCAGAATCAATGAAATCTTAGATGCATAGCATCAGATATTTGACCGGATTTTATTCAAAAGTTTTTGAATCGATATTCATTAAAGTTATTTGGTCTATGGTTCTACACTTCATCCTTTAGATGTTTAACACTGTATTTATTTCACAGGAGAGGAGTGTGTCAGAGTTATTTCTCAATATCATAAATGATTTGTGTAGTGTTAGAAATTCTTTATTCTTAAAATATTTCATAGAATTATCCAATAAATTCATGAAGATTAGAATATCATCACTTCTTTTCTCTGATTTAGGGTAATTTCCTTATAACCAGTTCTATTTCTTATTTTTAGATTTAATTATTCACGATATCTATTTGGTGTTCTGATAGCCTGAGTATTTTCTATTTTAGAAGACTCTTTCTTCTCTCTCTTCTCTTGTCTCTTCTCTTCTCTCTCTCTCTCTCCCCTAATTTTTTTTTGTTTCTTTCCTCCTGGCTTGATATTTAATTTCTCTTTGTTCAGTCCCTATTTTGTTGATTTGATTTTTTGTCTTTTAAAAAATGAACCAAAGTTGATATATTTTGTTAATTGTCCTAAGTGCTGGCTTTTAAGTTTATTATTTCTATAGCATTGATATTATTCTCTCTATTTTTATCGTCACCTCCTACTCTTCTTAGCCAACATTTCAATGACTGCTTTTTGTTTATATTCTCTATAGCTTTTATTAAGGACATTCTCTTTAGGTCTGTGACACATTCATTCAGTCTCTTGTGCCATCCTAGTTTCCTGCAAGTCTCTTCAACAGTTGCTAGTCTGCACAATAATCTCTTTTACTAATTTCCACAATTCAGATGTTCTCTTTCTCCAACTTTCCTAGGGAAATTGCAGTCTAATACATTGCAATAGAAAGAACCACCAGGTATTTTTACAATTTAAAGTATATCTTCTTATTGTTAATCCCGTTTACCCACAAGTTTTTCACAGTCCCAAACCTTATACAAGAGAAGATTATTAAAAATATAATGATGTACTCTCCTTTAATTGAGGGAATCTCTTTCTTTGTGTTCAAGATGACTCTCAGAGACTCATTAAAATTTCTTTTTTTCCACCAGTTTTGGGGTAGTGTTTTTCTAACGTCACACTACTTGCAGAATTCATTTGGATAGCCTCCTAGAATTGTTCTTTCAGCTGCTTTCTTTTCCCAAAGGAAAGTTCAGAAAGAACAATGTCATATTTCATTATACATGGTAGTTTTTTTTTCTTTTAAATAGTTTTTATTTATTTTTGATGTTTTAAAAAATGGAGTTCCCAATACATTAACTTTCTCCTGCCTCTTTCACATCCATTAGGAAGGCAAGAAGAAGAAACCAAGGCCATTTTTATTCTTATGAAAAGTTGCTCTAAATCACCATAGATTAGAGAAAGTCAAATTAAAATATCTCTGAGGTACCATCTCACATCTATCAGGAATGAAAAATGCTGGAAGAAATGAGGGAAAATATGCAAAGAATGAAGTATTCATAAAGTTGTTAACTGGTCCGACCATTCTCAAGAACAATTTGAAGCTATAAACAAAAAGCTATGAAAGTTTGCATATCCTTTGACCCAACAATACCACTAATAAATCTATTCCTCAAAAGGACCTATTTGTACAAAAAATAATAAACATGCAGACTCTCAGGAATAAATTGGTCAGTTTTTGTATAGGTTCCATGTACTGTCAAGAAAAAAAGTATATTCTTTTCTGTCTCCATTCATTTTCTCCTAATGTCTATCATACCTAAATTTTCTAGAATTCTATTTACCTCCTTAATTTTTTTCTTATTTATTTTGTGGTTCTATGTATCTAATTTTGAAAGAGGAAAGTTGAGATCATCCACTAGTACAGTTTTGCTCTATAATTCTTCTTGTAACTCTCTTAATTTTTCCTCTAGGAATTTGGATGTTATACCACTTGCGGCATATATGTTTAGTATTGATACTACTTCATTATCTCTTTTTATTAGATCCATTTTTGCTTTTGCTTGATCTGAGATCAGGATTGCTACCTCTACTTTTTAAAAATTCATATGAAGCATAATAAATTCTTTTACCTTTTACCTTTACTCTGGATGCATCACTATGCTTTAAATGTGTTTCTTGTAAACAACAAATTGTAGGATTCTGGCTTTTAATCCAGTGTGCTATCTACTTCTGTTTTATGGGAGAGTTCATCCCATTCACATTCACAGTTAAGATTACTAACTCTGTATTTCCTGCCATCTTGTTTTTCTCCAATTGTACTTTTCTCTTTCCTTTACCCCTTTCCCTTCTCTCTAGTATTTTGCTTCTGACCACTCCCTTCCTCCAACAATCCTCCCCTTTTACAGCCCATCCCCCTTTCTTATCTCTTTCCTTGTCTACTTCTGTTCTCCCTTCTATTATTCTCCCCCTTTCCTTTCCCCTTTCCCCTGCTACTTCCCTTTGGGTGAGACAATCTTCCCTATGATGCTAAATGTATCTGATATTCTCTCTCTGCACCAAATCTGATGAAAGTAAGATTCATCTAATCAATGCTCATCTTCCTCCCTTCTTTCTCTCTATTGGAATAAGTCTTTTTGCCTTTTCATAAGATGTAATTTACCCCATTTTAAATCCATCTTCCTCTTCTTCCAGTAGAATCACTTTTCCTCCTTTCTTTTTTATATCATCACAGTAAGAGTTTCAGAGTTTTTACTTTGGATTCTTCTGAGTTTGTGTCTTGGTCTTCTCTTCCATTGTAGCAGCTTTTTATAGAGAAGTTCTTTTTCTTGTTCTTTGCCCATTTTCCACCAGCCTATTTATTGGTTTTGAACTACATGTTCGAGTGCCACCTTTCCTATTTATTTCTAAGAGTCTGTGTGTTTATTATGTTTCTAAAGTGATGAGATTTAGGTAAAGGTATGGTCACTGATTTCCTACTTTGCACTCTGGTTTTTAGTGAAGAAAAGATCCTGATCTTCTGTAGGGGCAAGTGGTAGTACTCCTTTTAGCCCTGAAACTATGACCAGATGCTACCTCATAGACTTCTCCTGCTGAACTCCTGAGTTGTCTTATGGTTGAAGAGTGTCTCACTCTGACCCTTTGCTATCTCTGTCACTCTAAAATTTTATCTGAGGCACCATTTAAAAGTTGTTTTGTGGGAAATGTTGGGAGAATTTGGCTGAATTACTGCCTCTAATCTGCCATCTTGGCTCTGCCTACTCATTACACATATTATTAAGTACATTTGGTATGCAAATTCAGTATCAAGTTTCCTTCAATACATATTAATAAGAAAGGAAAATTAAGCTATGTGTTGCAAAAATAAGATTTTACATAGGCTTTTAGGTTTTTTTTGCTTACCCAGTAACTTCTGAAAGAAGGAACATCTGCAGGATATAAAAAGCATTGGGATTTAACTTCTGTTTACATTTTTCCTTCAAAAATTATTAAAGTTATGCTTGGGTAATCATTTTTAATGAAAGAAAGCATCTCTTTGAGTTAAATGATCATCAACGTTTTGATGTACTGGGATTGCAAATCCAGATTATCATACCAAATTATTGAATATTTGGGGGCTATCATTATTTAAAACTCCATACTGATATTTAGCATTCAATTCTTATCAGAATCTTGTAGGCTAATGCATTTTATGTATGTGTGTGTGTTTGTGTGTATGTATGTGTAGGGGGAGGCAAAATAAATGTGACTTGCCTTTCACATTTTAACTCTGAGGACTATTTCTTTTATTTTGGGGATTCCTCTCCTCTTAAAATTTTCAGTCTGGGAATGTGGTTATTGATTGAAGATATGTTAGAAATATCCCACACATGAATTATAGCATCTTTTTCTCATTCCCTTGTAAGAGTAGGAGTAGTCAGGTAACCTTTCCTATATAGAAACTTGTAAAAAGAATGGATAATTACTGATTTAAAACATCATTCCTTGGCTGAGATATTCTGTGTTTAAGTAAAATTGAAAGTTCAAGTTAATAAGGTCTCTATTTTTCACAAGGGTACTATATTGTAATTCACTATTAGGAAAATATTGAAATATCATTTAGTATAGCATTCAATTTGCTAAGGTTGTAAATTACAGAGAGGATTTCTTCATTAGTAGAGGGAAGTGTCCTCACCTGAGAGTTTCTATAACAACAAAATTACAAATCTGGTCTATAACTCCTATAGTACAGAAGAAACCTTTAAATAACTTCATTATTATTTGAGATTAGATAAAATTTAAAAGCAAGTCACAGTATATGGAAAAAAGAGACCTGGACTTTTAGTAAGCAAAAAGATATAATAACATGATCATAAGAAATGAAATCACTAAGTTTCTCAACGTTTTCACATCAATAAAATGGAGGAGAGATGATGTTTTTCTAACTCCCTTGTTGGGTTCTTTTGAAGAAAGTGCTTTGCAAACTTTATGATGCTAAATAAATATGAACTATTAGTATTAGTGACACCATCAATGCTCTTTTGCTCCTAGTATACCTCTTATCCTTTTGTAATCTTTAAGTGGTTCTTTGGGGGAAAATTGAAAGGAGTGAATTCAGTTTGGAAAGGGAAATCTCAAAGGTGAGGATTAATATCTTAGATAAAAATAATGATAGCATTAAGAATTTGTTTACTCTGCCTACACAAAACCAAATAAAAGAAAATTTGCTTTACAGTTAAGTTAGAGTGATTACAGATAAACTCAAGTTCTTCCTTACTCCTAACTAAACTTATCTTTTTTCTCCCATAAAATCCCCTTGCCTTTATGTTTTTACTCTTTTTGTCAGGGTTACTTTTATTTAAACATTTTTCCATGTTCTCATTTTAATCTTTGGGGCCAATCTTTGCTGTCTGAGCTTTAATATATAATACTTCCTTGTCTTTAACTTCTCAGACTTAAACACTTATCAAGGTCTGTAGATTCTTCCACCATATTACTTAAAATGTAGCCTAGTTTCTCTATTCATTCTCACTGTATTTATTTTAGCAGAGACCCTTATTAGCACTTATCTGGATGATTAATAAAGTTTACTAGAATATTTTTCTGTCTCCATTTTCTTGCCCTCCAAATAATCATTTAATTTCCAACCTAATCTTTAATCATAGGGCCATTTCATTTTATTCTTAGCAGTGATTTTAAAGGGCATATTTTTTAGCTCCTTCCCCCCAAGAAAAAAAAAATGAGAAAACTAAGATTAAGACAAGTAAAGTGACACAGGTCACTCTGTCATTTACTAGTGACAGAGCTGGAATTGAAATCTTGCCTCTCTCCCTCCAAATCTGGGGATTGGTTTTATACTCTCTATTGTACAAATTTTCTTGTGGTAGCTGAGTTGTGAAGTGGGTACTTGGAGTCAAGAACACATGACTTATAATATAGTCTAAGACACTGACTGGCTGTGTGACCCTAAGCAAGCCAGTTTACTTCTGTTTGACTCAGTTTCTTCATTTGAAAACTGAAGATAAAAATAAAATCTATATTGTTGATTTGTTGTCAGGATCAAACAAGATAGTATTTTAAAAGCACATAGCATATTCCTGATATATATAGGCAATTAATGTTTATTTCCTTTTTTCAATTAATCTTTATATATTTATTTGATTATTTCACTCCTGTGATCATTCATATTAGATGAAGTAACATGTTTAGCATGTTATTTTTTATTAATGTGATACATGGACTAGAAATGTGGTTACCTATTTTCTTGGGTATTTGATGTAAATAGCTTTAGGAGGTACTTTGGGGAAAACATCAAAATAAAAGGAAAAAAAAAGGAGAAAGAAGAGGGCTTAGAAGTAAGAAATCTTACATTAAGAAGCAAGAAATTGTCCAAAGGAAGATGATCAAGATGAGGGAATAAGGACCATGCCATTTCAAGCACATGGCAGTATTTATCCTGAAGAGGAGAAATCTTTATAATGCTGTTATATATAATATTATATAGAAGAGGCACTTGACTTGATTCTCAGAAGGCACAAAGAGCAATAACTAAAACCTATAGGGAGGCAGATATAGACTTGGTTCAATTTTCCTGACTTCCATAAATTTATCTACTTTCAAAAGAAGGGATCAAAGTAGGGACCATCCTTGTTTCTATCCCTCAACAGAGATAGGGAAAGATGGACAGGAAGCTTAATAATATCCTTGAACAACCAAAAAAGATTGTTCTCAGTGGACTGAGAAGAAGGGACCTTACAATCATTAATAAAAATATTGTGTGGAACATAAACTGAGACCAGTTTATTTAGGCACACATAAAATAAGACCTGTTTATAGTCAAAGTTGTTTCTCAGGTTGAAAGAGCTATGGAACTAAGGATATTAGAATAAATATCAAAAACAAATAATGGAGCAGCTAATTCCTGAAAAAATATTTATTTTTGCTGTTAAAATGAAATGAAATATTGTATGTCACTTAAAAATGTGTCAGAACAATTTAGAAAGCCATTTTAAAATATCAGAAGATGATCTTATTGTAAAAGTTTTCCAAAGCTTTTTTAAATGTTGAAAAAAAAATGAAAATAACTTTGCTAGGATTGTAAAAGTGTTTAATCTTTCTGCCATGAAGCAGATATAAACCTTTTGGTATTAAGCTTCAATACATTCAGAACTCTGATTTCTGGGAATAATAGTAGATGTCTTATGAATAGCTCTTACAATAGAAATGTCTCTGACATTTTGATTTTCAGTATCTAAGGAAGGAAAATGAATTTTTTCCTTATCAGAGCAAGCTCAGATTTTTTGATGATATGCATCTTACAGTAAGATTCTTCACAGTAAAAATTTTAAATTAAGTTGAACTTGTTAGAGCACTTGCCATTATGCATAAAGTATGCAATACATTCTGTCTTCTTATATTTCTTTTCTATTTTGATACCTCTTAAATAGCAGTGTCTCTGTGTATGTTTGTTTATTGTGTGTATGCATGCATTCATGTGTGGTTACCCACCCATGTATGTGAAGCATATAGGCAGCCTAGTTTGACTTGATTAAGGATTCTGAGCTTTACTTTTTCATTTTTAAGTAAATTTAAGAGAATTTTGGTCAGCCTTTTAGGATGTACATGCCATGGAAGTGGTTGAGAATACTTATACATCCCATCCTATTCCATTCAATCTAACACATTCTAATTAAGAGCTTTCTTTGTACCAGGCACAATATTAAGATTTGAGGTTATAAAGACAAAATTAAAGACATTCCATGAGATCAAAGACTTTATATTGGGGGAAAACCAACATGTATAATTTAGGTTCTTAATATTGTCTATGTAATAGAACTTTTTGGTAGCCTGGTGAAATCCTTCTTGGAATAATGTTTTTTAAATGTATAAAATGAAATAAATAGGATTACAAAGTAAACCAATTAGACAAGTTAACATATTCCAGGTTAAGCACTTCTAATATACATTGTTAAACAAATATTAAAAAAATGCAAAGTATATAAGGATGTCCAAAAAGTGAGACTAGAACTAAGGATGGCAGTGTCAGAAAAGATTTCATGTAGATGACATTTGATTTTATAATAATGTCTAGAATTTACATAATATCTTTAGGTCTGAAAATAACTTTTCATACATTGTCTCATTTTATTTGTGCCTTAAATGTAACGAGGGATTAGAATGACGGGCAATGTAAATTTTGAGAAGGTATTCCAGATGTAAGGGACAGCTTGTAAGGTACAGAGGCAGAAGAAAGTGTTGTGTGAAAGTGATGACTAGGGGGACAACTTGGGTAGAATATACAGAGTGACGAAGTATCAGCCTGGAAAAATCAGTTGGAACCAGATTTGGAATGAGTTTTAAAGGCTAAAAAGTGAAGTTTGCATTTTGCTCTAGGGCCAATAGAGACCCATTGAAACATTTTGAGCAGGGAAATGACATAGACAGACCTAGATTTGGAAATATGAGGGTTTGTGGCTAATATCCATCACTGAATGTCCTAGATTCAACTAATCCTTTCCACATGTATACATAATGAGAGCCAGTTAAGTGGCAATTGAGTAATTTTTCCAAGGTCCTAGACTACTAAAGAGAGGTTGAATGGGAAAACAATGTCCAGACCTATTTCTGAGATGCAATAACTATATATATATATATGTATGTATATACATATACATATACTATGTATGTATATAAATGCATGTGTCTATGTGTGTGAATATACATATATAATACACATATACATCTTTGTCTATAAAAGTTGGAGTTGAAGTTTTAATCATCCTATCTCTAAACACAAAAAGGAAGTTGGATCCAAAGTAAAAAATATGTTTAAATCAGTGAGAATGCCTAAATATCTTACTCATAGATTTACAACTGAAAGGGAAAACAGAAATTGTCTTGTCTAACTCCCTTATTTTACTGCTCAGGATCTAAAGCTAAGAGCAACCTGTTTGTCCAAAGTCATATAGATAATATTTAAGCGGAGTAAATATGGAAATACATGTCAAATTCACCCCACTTTTCATAAATAAGTTGCTGTTTGGAGACATTTTAGTACAGTAAGAAGGTAAGTCTTGGACCTTAATTTGCTGTTCTTGACAGGGTTATTTTGCATTTTATTGAACCTGGGAAAATGGGCTTCTCATTGTAATCCCTAAGTATATATTAATAGCATTGGTGGCCAGTGATAAAGCTTGTTCAATAGACTGGTGTCTGAGATTTTAGTTATTTTTAGATCTCCTTTTATTTAAAGTTATTGAGGATAAGGGAAGTGTGGAGAGACGGGAAGAGAGAAAGAAAACACACACACATAGAGAGAGACACACAGAGAGAGAGAGACAGAGAGAGAGAGAGACAGAGAGAGACAGACAGAGACAGAGAGACAGAGAGAGACAGACAGAGACAGAGACAGAGAGGAGGGGGAGAGAGAGAGCAAGAAAGAGAGAGGGGGGAGAGAGGGGGAGAAAGAGAGAGAAAGAGAGAGAGAGAGAGAGAGAGAGAGAGAGAGAGAGAGAGAGAGAGATTAACTAGCTCTTGTTCACACTAAACCATATCTAGCTAGATGTAAAAAGAGGGCACTCCTATACTTTAGGAACAGTAAATGCTGAAGTAGGTTCCTAAATAAGTAGTTAGTAGATAGTATGTTATAACAGTGATAATGAAGTTATGGGACTGGCTTTTGAATCACAGGGTTCAAGAAATGACTAAAATGAGATTTATGGATACAGGGTGACATGAAGTTTACTAGTGGAAGCAAGGGACCTAAAATGAGAATCTATTTGAAACAGAGGATGCTAACACAGCCGGCCATGAAATACAGTCAAGAAAATCTTATGTATCATCAACCTCATATTCCTGATTTCTGAGGAAATGATCCAGCTCATCAGTGATAATCCAGAAGTGGACAATTGTAGGTGACACCATAATCCAAAACTCCGAATGACTAGAGTTTGATGCACCCAAAGATATCTGAACAGAAAAATACTGATGATGTCTGTCATATCCGCAAAGGCAATATATCCAAGTCACTTCAAGGACAAAAAGGGATTAGGAGAAACTTGTGACTAGAGGGAAGTCATCTTTGTCATGTCTGAAAGAATCTAGAAGAGCCCAGAGAAGCAAAATAAATAAAACTTAAATCTCAAAATGTGAGGAAAGAACTGTCACATAGGTTTGACCAATCATATGCCTACTGTCCTCCACAGAAAATGATCTCAGCTTTTTCAAGTACTATAATATATTTATTTCCTAATTTTATTCCTGTACCAATCCTCTGCAACAGTAAATATCAAGTAATGAACCAACATCTAGATGTCTCTGCCCATAATATCCATATTTCTCAACAGGACACACAACCTGCTGAATTTTTTCATCAAAAAAATCCATGATCCACACATCCATGAGTATCTTCCCTTCTCCTCCCTCCTCCTTCAATTTCTTTTTACATAATTTTATTAATATGTAAGCTCCTTGAAATCAAGAATTGTCCCCCCCCTACCCTCATTTATTTATATTTCCTGTACTTTGTACAGTGTCACAGTGCAGATAATGCTTGATATAAATGTTTCTTGACTGGCTGATTAATACTTGTTAAAAATCCACTACTAGAAATTCAAATATATAGGACAGAACCATCCCTACTCATGTGAATCATAGTCTAACGTATAAATAAATATATGTAATACAAATATAATGTTAATAAATACAAATATATACAATGTGATTTAAATAAAAATAATTTGGGAAGGTAGACAGTAGGAACTGAAAAGTAATCAGTAAAACTTTGATGCAGAAGATGATGCATGAACTGGGGCTCAAAGGACACTAGAGATAAAAGTAAGGAAAGAATTTCAGGCATGTGCAATGACAAGTGCAAAAGCACTTGGAAAGAGCAGGAAACAGGGTAGTGTTTGAAGACTGGTCAGTCATTTGACAAGCATTTATTAAGCATTTACTGTCATCCAGGAACTATGCTAAGTGACAAGCTGAGAAAGACATGCAAAAACACAGAATTTGCCTTCACAAGGAGTTCATTCTAGTGAGGGGAGAACAGGCAAACAGCTATTTATATACAAGAATATATATATATGTACATATATAAATAAAATTTATATATAAGAATATGTATATCTGATTTAAATACAATAATATATATATATATATAGTTACATAGTATATATATATGTGTGTGTGTGTAATTTACTTACAAGAATACATATATAT
>JAJPUD010008382.1:13605-26927 GCA_023553655.1 Myrmecobius fasciatus
TATATATATATATATATATATATATATATATATATATATGGGCATGTATGTATATGCTTAATTGGAGCTTAACTAAGAGAAATGAGAATCAAAATAATGTCTAATGAGACTGGAAAGATAGGATTGGGAGCAAGGTCAAAAGGGGCTTTAAAAGTTAAAGTGAGAGCTTATATTTTATCCTAGAGGCAACAGGAAACAACTTCACCTGATTGAGTAATAGAGTCACATAGTCAGGTCTATACTTAAAGAAAATTATTTTGACTCTTGTAGGATGAACTCAAGTGGAGGCAGAATCAAGGCAGGAAAACCATTTAGAATTATTTTATCATACTATAAGCAAGAAGTGATTATGATTGAATAAATATGGTAATTATATGAAACAAAAGAAGGACCCAATATAAGAGTTATGAAATAAAAAAATCCCAAGATTTGGTAATTAGTTAGATATGTGGAGTGATGAGTTGAGGATTCTGTGAAGGTCATGACTTTGGGAGACTGAAAGGATGGTAGTTTCACTGACAGAAAAAGCTAAGTTTAATAGAGGGTAGAAGTATTGGGGAAATATAACTAAGTAAATTTAGGATATCTTAAATTTAAGATGTCATTTAGTCATTCAGTTTAAAATACCCATTAGGTCAAATTGCAAGACTGAAATTCAATACAGAGAGTAGAACCATATTGTGGATAAATCCATATATGTATTTATTTATCTATATGTGCATGTGTATGTTTATAAACAAACACATATATGCATTCATGTATACCCAATTATATGTGTATGTGTTCATGGATGCTGATGAAATTACCAAGAGAAAGCAGTGAGGAAAAAGACAAGAAAGTCTGGAACAGAACCTTGGGAAACAAATAAATAATCCAACAGGTAGAAGAAGAGCTTAATAAGAGTGGGATCATTAAAACCCAGAGACAAGAGAGTTTTCAGGAGGTCAGCAGGGTCAAATGCAACAGATTGGTTCAGAAGGATAAAAAATGTGAAACTGCCAGATTTGGCAATTTACAAATATTGGTATCAACTGTTAGACTGATTTCAATTGAAATCAAATTGAAAAAGATTGAATTTTGAATAAGAAAAAAGAAATGGAGAGAAAATGGAGTCAACTTTTTCAAGGAGTTTTGTTGAGAAACAGGAGTAAAATACAATGGTATCCTTTAGGAGATACCAGGACATGATAAAGATTTTGTTAAAATAGATATGTTCTTATTTGATGGTAATAGGGAACACACAAGTACATAGGGAGAAATAGAAAGTAGGGGAGGATTTGATCAAGGTTGAATTCTGATGGTTAAAATGGTTAGCCTTGACCAAGAAAAGAACCACATTTCTTATCAGTCTAGGGAAAAGAAGGCAAGAATAATCAATTATGTGAAATAGTTTTTAAAATGAAATGCTTATTTTCTCAGCAATGAGAAAGGCAAGACCTGAGAGACAGTGGGGAGGAGGAGGTATGAGAAAGGGGAGAAGAAAAGGTTTTATATGGCCTCTGTGAGAATTGAGATAATGAATCAGTTAAAGAACAATAAAAGATATGCCTTAATACTGCTGTAGTGGATAGAATGTTTGATTTGCTATTGAGGAAATCTGGGCTCAAATACTTCCTCAGCTTCTTACTACTTGTATGATCCTGGACAACTCACCTAATCTCTCTCAACTTCAGTTTTCTTAGCCTTAAAATTGGCACAGGGATAAGACATTGAGTATTATAAGTGAAGAACAGTAAGAAATATGGTCCATTAGATAGGACCATAAAATACTGAAGGGGAAATGATGTCTTATAGTATGGAAAATAAATTGAGGCTAAGTTATGAAGGACTTCACAAGTCAAGCAAACAAAGTTTATATTTTAAATTAAAGGTAATAGTGAGACACTGGAATTAATTAAATAGGAAAATGACATGGCCAGGCCATAGCCAATTGATGACCATATCAGAACTGGAATTCATCATATCTCTTGATATGCAGCCCAAATATTTTCCCTTAGACTAAAATGAATTAAATATTTATTAGACTTTGTAATGATTTGTCACATAGTATTTAGCAGGTGCTGGTCCAAACAATGGGAAGTTGCCTCCATTAGGAAGGTTAACAGAATTCAAATGATGTAATCCATTTCTCGTTATACACTCTTACCTTGGTATTCATTCAAAGTTTCAATTCTAAGATTGGAACAATGAAAAACTTATGCAAGCCCATAACCTTTGATTAGGTCAGTTATTAAGTGAAGAATAGTCATCATTATATGTCTGGCATTAAAAGCTATTCATTGATTTATGTACTGAAAATCCTTCAGAGAGACTCTGAGACCTATGATAACCCTCTGCGTAAGATTTTTCAATTCACGTCTTCTGTTAATCAAGAGAAGTGTAAAATTACTTATAGTCAGACAGCTCAATATTTGACTCATTTGATGAAGCTCATATGTAATTTTTTCCCCCAGTGAACTTCGGCAATGAGATACACTGCAGTTATGGAATGTATTTCTTTGATGAGAGTTTCAGAAAGAAAGCTGCAGAGAAAAGGATTTCAAAGCTGGGAAGGAGAAACATGAGTTTTCAATCAGAAAGTATGGAATGTTATAAAGTCTGGGCACTCCATCTCTGAATAGGGAGAAGTGATCACATTCATTCTTAATGGGTCCCCAAATAAACATATGGCAGAATGATGCAAGTAAGGATAGTACCTGAACTCTGTATTGGGAGTTTGTCCTTAATTCTATCTAGAAGGAAAATTATTTAATTGATAAAGAGAAACCCCAGGTGAGGAAATTTACCTCTAGTAATGAGAATTTGGTAAACACTTTGTAATTTTTAGTCATAGAAGACACTGAGTGATTAAATGGCTATCCAGGTTCACGCAGCACATAGCTATCAGAATTGGGATTTGAACCATAATTTTTATCACTGGTCAGCTCTCTGTCCAGATCTACATTAAATTAATCAATGGGCTTTAATTAAGTATCTACTAAATAACAAGCCCTAAACATGGCCAGTCCCTACTTTCAAATTGCTTGCATCTTATTTGGGTAGATAACATATATACACATACATATACATGTACCTTTAAAATTAAGTATAATATGCATTTCTATATTATAATATAGAACACAAAATAATATATACTATTAAATATTTGCATATAGAGTGCATGCAGAACATATGTATGTATATGTGTGCTGTATACATATGGTGTATGTATATGTGTGCGTGTGTGTATACACACATAATAAGTAGTTTAAGTCAAAGTACTAGCATTTGGGGAATCTATTCATATGATGTCTTGAAGGTAATAAAGAATTTGACAACATGGAGGTGAGGATTGAGCAGATTCTAAGCATTCATAAGGGAGGTGAGCTGCCACACAAAGCACAGGGATGAAACATTATGATTGAAGAACAGCAAGAAGGTCAATTTGACTAGAAAATAGAGTGCCGGAGAGAAAGTGATATCCTACAGGATGGGAAAGTTAGATTGAGGTCAAGTTGTGAAGGGTTTTATTAGCCAAACAAAAAAATTATATTTTTCACTTGGAAATAATAGATACTAAAGTTAATTTAATAGAAGAATAACATGGCCAGATCTGCATATATAGTATCCAATTCAATTCTAAAAGATGGCAGAAGGGACCTCAAGTTCTTGTTGGTTTCTTCATGAAATGTATATAAATTTCTCATCTAATGGGTTTTGGAACATCATCAGAGGCTTTCTACAGCATCAACCATCTTAACTCTTCTCTAGAGCCCCTCTACTAACTATTCTGTTTCAATGGGTTCCTTGAATATCTGTGACGATATGAGATGAAGATTCTTTCTCACTTACCTCTACTACTTTAGTTTTCTTTCATAGTCACTTTGGATCCAGGAAACATATTGTAAACATTCTAACATTGAAAGGTCATTAGAAAGATGGAGATGAGGAAGAAATACTCATTATTATAAAAACAGTTGATTTTTTAAAATTCATAATATGTTCTTCTACTCCCATTTAAATATATATATATGTGTGTATATATGTATATATACATATACATATATACATATATATATATCAACAC
Organism: Myrmecobius fasciatus; assembly: GCA_023553655.1. NCBI lineage: Eukaryota > Metazoa > Chordata > Mammalia > Dasyuromorphia > Myrmecobiidae > Myrmecobius > Myrmecobius fasciatus. Next base: position 17,672 of record JAJPUD010008382.1, read on the forward strand.
TGGGATATATTAAAAGAACTTAAATATCCTCACAGTGTATTTGCTGTATTAATAAATAGTTACAGAATCATTTTCAGAGAGATGATTTAAGACATTGCAGCATCAAAGAATATTCCTGCAAATGAGATACTACAATACTTGGTTTTCCATCTTTAATTCCCATTACACTTTCAATACAGATGAACATTTGGGTACCTATGATGTCTACATTTGTCTTCCACTTCCTAATTTAGAAGCAGGTAATGAGAGAGGTCAGTTGCAGTCAATGAAACTATCTATAGCACCTCAGAATGACGACCTCCCTGTAGTCTGCAAAGCAGCTGAACAGGAAAATCCAATGCTGTGTTTCACCTGATTTATTGTCACTTTAATGCTATATTATCACAATCCTCTTACATTTTTATATTTTCTGCTAATACCAATTATAATGAAAAGTGAAGTGGATGGTGTGGAGAATATGTGAAAATAGCAACTGTAACCTGAGTCTCTTAATATAACACATTGAGGATTTTAAAATACAGCTCTGGACCATTATATTTGGGAACATGGAATTTCAAGTACGTGATAGGTTGGAGATGAAGTATAAAAATAGAAGTATTTGTCTCTCCCCTTTCTTTGAAATTAGATCTCCTGAGAAAGCATTTTAGAGTAGTTATTAAATATTTTAAATTAATTACATAAACTATGGAATATATGCCCTACCCTCTCTGTTTTTTACCATCCATATCTCCCAGTTTTTATCATCAAGTAATTTTGTCTGGCCATTTTCTCTCAAGATGATAATACTCTAGAACAATTTGAAATTTTACTAAATATCCTAGTGTTAGTGTATGTATGTGTGTATGTATGTATACAAACATATATATATATATATTTGTGTATATATACATGTAATTATATATGCAGATTTATATGTGTATACCATTTCTTCTGGTGTATTTCATTTAGAAATTATTAGGAAATCGTGAAGCTCAAGACAATTTGCTTCTATGGAATTCCTTTGTATTTATGTTTGATTGGGACAATGTCAATAACACTATAGTGGAGATTGGGGTGAGAATGAACCTTAATGTCAGACACCCTTCTAGTACATTTTGTAAGGTTCTAAATCCCTCTTGACTTTTGTAGAAATGCTACCTGGGTCAGGTTTACACCTTTATCTTTCCTATAGCTAGTATATGATTAACCATTGGCTTTTTAGGGGGAAAAAGATTGAACAAATATTATACCTTGTAGTTTAATCTTCATTATTAACATTTTTCATCACTTTCATAAGTCTAGAAACCAATAAAGTAATAAACCAGTTCCTGATTTGTATTGTTCCCCAATTGGCTCTCACAAGTTGAGAATATCTCTGTGCATATTTATCTTTCCTCCTCTCCTTTCTTGAATTTCTTCTTCATTCTTTCATTTATCTAGGTTTCTTGTCTATGCCTTACATAATCCCTGTATATATCCTAATCTAACATGGGGGAACACATATTTTACATTTCTTTTTCCAGGTTGATGTTGGGGAAATGTAAAGAAAGATCAGGGTTAATGATCAAGGATGCAGGAAGGGAAGAGAATGAGTTTAGGACTCTTGATTTCCAGCACAGGTAGAATTTCCTCAATCAATCAATCACTTCTTTGTGCTCCGGGCACAGTGACGTGAATAGTTTTAAGAGACCCAGTCATCACTTACCTCATTGAATATATTTAGCTTGTGCTGAATTATATACTGATCACTCACAAGGTGTAAAATGTACATTTCTTTTCAGTTTCTAATATTATTGTCTGAGGCTACTTGCAGGTAGTCTGGGAGAGGGCCAAAAATCCTATTCAGAAGCTATTGATAAAAATTGGTGGTTTAGCATGTCTCTTACATAAAATTCATAATGAAAAATATATAATTTGCTCCTTTATAGAAAACATAGCAGTTCCTCCTTTATAGAAAATATAACAGAACATGATGAGCAATGGACCTCAAGAATGAGATCAAAACTTGGTGTTTCCAAAGTGGAATATTGAAAACCATTCTTGCTGTAGACTATTAAAAGAATGATTAGAAACCCACTTTGCTTAGGAAATAGTACACAAGAAGCACTTATTGAGTAGTTAGTGATCGATTTAATAATTTCATGATGGGAAGCCTGAACCCATTTTACTCAATCTATGTAAAATGAGCTATTTATTCACAGATGGTGGCTCTCTGTGTGTGTTTTTGTCAACTACATTAAAGGTAGGCAGCAGGAAACAATAGCAGCAGCAGCATCAACAACACTATCTTATGGTAATGCACACACATGCATGAAATACATGCTTGTATATGAAATCTTTGCATGTGTCTATATATTTGTGCATGCATATATGTATATATTCAAATCAACAGACATATGAACACATAGGTTGTGCATTTATATGTGAATTTATACACATGTATATGTATTTATGTAGGTGTGTGTACATATATATATATATACATATATATAGATGAGAGAGAGAAAGGAAAAGAGACAGAGACAGATATGTATATATATATATATATATATGATATTAATTACTGGTTATATTGATATGTGTGATCGATTTTATTTTGGGTATGTGGAATGGTCAGGGAGGACTGGTACTTACAGTGTGAAGATTTCCCAAGACCTTTTCAGAGCTGCTGCTTATGCCTTTGGTGTCCACCTGTCACCCAGCTCTCATCTGCAAGTCCTGTAGCATGTGGAGTGGCCATGCAGTGGTAAATTGTCTGAGAAGAAGGGCCAAACCCAGGCTGAGGGTGACCAATGACTTTGAAACATCAGACTCATCGGTTAATTAGGGGGTTGTCCACACCAAGGATGTGATTTCTCTCAGCAGAATGGGTAGAGGAGAACAATCTCTGTTCCCATTGCCAGCAAGCAGGCATAGTAGAGTGCTTAGAGGTTGGCCAGAAAGTCAAAGTCACCCATTACATCCCAAATCATCACAAGTCATCTTTTGTTCCTGTCCCTAGACTTCAAAGACTCTGGAAGAGAAAATAAGGCTAACTTTGTACAACTATGTTTCACTTAAATTCAATTCACTCACAACTTAAGACATCCCCTAGGATGACATTGATCCTCTTCAAAAAGGTAGGAAAAATAATGATTTTTTTGCCCTATATGATATCTATCTTCTATGTATCTATTTATGTATCTATGCATCTATTGATCTATGTATCTATTTATCTATATCATTATTGCTTAATGAAGAAAGGATATAATACTTTTTGGGGGAATGGAAGGATTCTTATTGAGAAAATGCCAGATATTATGTCTCTTGAGTACCAGTCTAGCTATTTTCAGCAATACTAATTACCATGTTGGCTTTGTACACAACATTTTTGGTTCTACCAACCTTTAAAAAGTTCATAAAAAGGGTTACAGTGTTTACAGTAGAGCGCAGAGTCACCCTAAAGATAGATGGTGTGCTTAATAAATATTTGATTAGCCTTTTTATATAAATGATTTAATTAAATATGTATTACAAAATTGTTCTGCAGGAAGAACATTAATTTATCAATGAAAATTTAGAATAATGGATAGAAAAGATGTACTTTTAAATTTGTTGATTGTTCTATTAGTGTATATTATGATTCCCAATAATGTCCAGGCAACATATCTTCTTATTCAGGTTAAAGAATCATCTTTTCATGTGTTCTTTTACATTTTCAAATATGCCTTTCTTGGCCAATTTCAAATTTCTCACCATGAGAAAAAAGATATTGACACTTTTTATTTGCATTTCTTTTTTGAAAGAAATATTATGATTTAAAAACACTGAAGGATTCACACCTAAAATAACTATCTAAATTTGGATTACTAATGTCCATGACACCATTTGAATTATAATTCTTCTGTTTGTTCAGTTTGTGGAACTGAATGGATTCCTCATTCCCCCTCTTGGTTATTCACAGCAAAATTGATCAGAACAATTGAAACATTATGATGATTCTCCTCACAACTACACTACCCACAGTGCCTTAACATGTCACAGATATACTTAGCTTCATTTTCTGAAAGTTTTTCAATATCATCACATAGTTGATACTAGGAAGCTAAACTATATCATAAGTCACATATCATGCTTTGATAATACACTTTACAAGAAAAATTGAAAACTTTGCTGTTTTTACAGCATCATGGGACAAAACATAACAAAGTATAAAAAACAAACAAAACACTTTATAATATATTGGGCTCTATTTTGGTACATTTCACAATGTACCAAAGTGAAAAGATTCTTCAAGTAAGAGAAAATAAGCTATTGATATAAATATTTAAAGATCAATGTTCTCAGACTCCAACATAATTTTGTTTTGTAAATTTGACATATTCAGCCATGATGTTTTGTTATTTTCTTCTGGTCCTAAAATTCAAATATTACTGTCAGTATCATCTGCATTACAAGTTTTTGAATTTGACTTACCGTTAGCATGAGAGATTACACCATGTTTGTTTTATAACCTAATATCTTGTAACAATATTTAAAATACTTGACTACAAGCTGTTCGGCATGTTAATACATATGTGTGTTATTTTTCAATTTATCATCTGTTAAGAGGATGCATTGTACTTTCCAGTGAGTCATGACAGTTAACAATGAATGATAAATCTACAAACTCTTAAGCGATTTGTTAGAAATATTAGGCAATTGAAAATTCAACTACAGAACACATTGGACAAATAAGAAACTGAACTCTTCATCACAGATGTGGGGCTTTGGAACTCACAGCTGTCTCAGCTAATCAAAGACAATTGGCTGACTTTATTAGTTTTATTCAGATAGCCCCATGTCCTTTATGATATATCTATACAATAAGTTAGCATTTACTTGATTGTCTAAGTCATTCATAATTATTTTGTTTTATTCTGCATATTTCATTTCAATCTTAATAGTTTTTTGTGCCTATTATGAGTGGGTCCCTGTAAAATCTATCCACTGATAGATAGTGGTCCCATTGGTTGAAGTCTAAGGGTGGTGATTATTGTTTGTCCTTCATTCTCTAAGAGAAGCATGATGTCAGAGAGGTAATGCCATGATGTGCAAGTGATTTGGATTTAAGTGACAGAGGGCTGGGCAAGATCATCTGCCTCATTTCCCCTCCAGAACCATCTGGGTCCACACAATTAAGGGATATATTTAACCAGGAAGTAATACCCATGCAATTAATTTCATGTCCTTGAAACAAAAAATAATAATAACAGCAGCAACAATATCATAAATAATAATAATAATAATATCAAGAGCTTAAAAATCCTATTCCTGATTCCCCTTCACTCTAATTTCTCTGCATTAGGATTGGCAACATTATCATTATCACAAGAGATAGTTTATACAATAAAGACTGTGGAATCTATACATTTTTTTATGGCTGGGTCCTGTCGGTGTCTGCTGTCACATAAGTCTGTCAATCTTGTCTCAGCACAACTCTAACCCTTTAGGCTTAGCTATTTCATCGTGCTCCTATTCTGGCTATGTTTGTTCTTTGCCGTTTCCCAGAAGCTCTGGGCTGTCTGTCACATCCAGGTCCAGTGCTGACTTTAGACTTAATAGCTATTTGTCTTGGAAAGCTCTTGGAACAGTTAGTGCTATTTTCCATAGGTGACCCAATTTGCCTTGACGGCTGTCTAGCTTCATGCCTGAGCTTAGTGTCATGAATGTAGCTCAGTAAGGAAAGCACCAAGACCTGCAGAATCCTGACTAGAGGCAAGTCCACAGAGCAAAATGTGCAAATGACTCCAAGGACTGGATGTGTCTGGGCATATTTTTCAATGTTTACCAAATGGAGATTTCTTTGCCAGGAAAGACCCTGGTGTTTCTGAATATTAGATAACCATCCCCCTTTCTTCTTCCTCTGATGCAGAATTTTCCCTAAAGTATACATCCTAACAATTCAGAAAAGGTTGCAGTCAATAGTATTTCTTGAGATGGAAAAAGGCCCCTTTTCTAATGCCCTGTTGTTTTAAAATATACATTTATTTAGATTTTTAGTTTTTTTTTTTTTAAATAGTGTTTGCCCCATAAAAAAGTGGTATGCAAAACTTAAAAGTGATCATTCTGGTACTTCTAAAGTTCAGAAGCTTCTTCTTCCATTACAGAGTTATCTTCGATGTTTGCTTTTGAAAGAATTGGCAGCTGGAGCAAAGACATTCAGCCCTGCAGTTTGTGGTCAGGCCAGAGATGCCCCAGAAAGGTTTTCTTCTTTTTATTTTTTCCCCTGTTAATCCAGGCTTCTTCCAAATTTGGATGCAAACAGGAAATGAGCAGAGATTCATAAACACACACTACATAGAAAGACTACAGGCACATTTAAGTTTGTGCTGATTTTCTTTTGAGGAATTAAAGGGAAGATTCAATGGCAATATCTTTTTTGATGCTTTAGAAATAAGGACCCTACATAGTGCTATGAATTGCAGGGCATCTAATGGGTTAAGATTTGTTTTCATGCTCAAACTGACTAAAAAGCCAAAGTGACTATTTGAATTATTTGAACAAAGCTATTTGTTCAGATCATTGGAGATAGTTTATACACTGAAAATGTCACTGATTGAGTTGGGTGGTCTTTTCTTTTTTTGCTATACCAAGCACTCTGAGAAGGGGCTATGAGGATGTAGAAGTCTATGACATGACCCTTGTCTTTGAGGCCATGGAACTGGGCAGTTCAAGATTGAAACACACAGGACAATTAAATATTAAGTAAGATTACTGTGTGGTAAAAAGTATGCTAAATCATAGTAGTTATAGCAGCAGCAGTAGTAGTAATAATGAAATTAGATATTAAATAGCATTAATGTGTGATAAAAAGTGTGCTGAATTGTAGCAGTAGTAGTAGTAGTAGTAGTAGTAGCAGCAGTAACAATAGTAGTAGTAGTAATAGTACTAGTAGTAGTACTAGTACTAGTAGTAGTAGTAGTAGTAGTAGTAGTAGTAGTAAGCATTTATGTAGTGCTTTAAGATTTGCAAAAGTATTAAAAATACAAATTGTCTGAAAAAATCTTAGTACAGTTAGCTTAAAATTTTACTAAGACTTTTTGGACAACTTACTTTATCCTCACAACAATCCTGGGAGTAGATGTCATTTTGTAGATGAGGTAGACACAAATTATGGTTTGCCTAAATTCACATAATCTGTATTGTGTCTGATGTAGGAATTGAATTCTATTCTTTATTTTCAATCAGGTACACTCCTCATTGAGCCCCTCAGGTGCCTCATCAATATAGAACACAAATAAATAACACTGCTATTGATGTTGGAACAGTTGGAGATAGTTTCATGAAGGAAGGTTGCTATTAAAGTCTCCCCAAAATTGCCAGAGAGCTGGACTTCAAAATAGAAAGATCAGAATTTTAATGTTCCCTCAGGAACTTAATATATATGCACTTAAAAAGCCAACTGTCAGCCTCAATTTCCTTGTTTATAAGGTGGGTATAATAGTAACTACCTAACAAGATTGTAGTGATAATCCTATGAGATGAATATTTGCTACTTCTTCAGGAGCTGGTATTGTTTCATTTTTTTCTGTTATTCCTGATGCAGAGGAGGTCAAATACACAAATAGGTACTTTCTGAATGAATGTTGGAAAAATGTGGCAGGGAAGTAAGAATAGTTTGTTCCCAAAAGTCAGGTCAAGTGGTTTGCATTTGATTCAATGGACAAAAAATTATCATTATAAATAGATGTTCCTGTGCTTTGACTAACCAACAAGCAAACAAACATAAACCACTAAACAAAGCAAAACAAAAACAGACAAAGAAAAAAACAAACAACCTAAAAACCACACCAAACCGAATCAACACAAAACAATATCAAACAAATAAAACAAAATAAAAAGACTTGGATCCAGATCTCAATTTTGATACTTGTTATATGTACTTAAGCAAGCTTCCATTTTTTTTCCCATCTGGGGAATGAAACACTATCTACTTCATTGGGATATTATCAGAAAAGTACTTTATAACCCTTAAAACATTTCATAAATGAAAATTATTATCATCTACTATTTTTATTTTTGTTTTTATAATTGATTAGGCATTTGTATGACAAAAAACATTTGAGGAATATTAATCATACAGAGGATAATGAGCAAGTTTTAAAGTCGACAAAACCTGGAACCAAAAGAAAGTCATTGATCTGAGAGTACTCTAGTTTATTCTTGGAAGTTATGCATTGCAGATACCACACCAGTCTGTATTGGTAATGGGAATTTTCATTGTATGTGTAAAAACTAATTGGTTATTGAGGAAATGCAGATGTTGATTATTCAATATTCAATCAAAGATTTTAAAAGTAGGATAATATTTCAAAAGATCAGGAAGAATAATTGAAGCATTTTGTTTCTTTGCTTTTAAAAGAGGGCTCTTGTATGCATTTGCAGTCACATTGGAGATACTGGGACCAAGATTGGTAGGAAAGCAAGTTTATCAGGAAGTGGGGAGGGATGGAATTCAGTGCATAGTGCATGGGACTGGCTCTAAAATGGAGAAGTGACATATCTTCATGTGAAATTTCCAGAAAGATAAGCATGGTATTTGGGAAGCAAATCTGCTTTAATTTAAAGTTTTGAGGGAGGGATTGGAAGAATTTCGAAATACTTCCTGAGAAAAGCATACGGGGGAATTGATGAGGGATAAATGATATTACTGAGAAATACACAGGGCCAGATTGTTAGTAGAATTACCTGACCTAGAATTGTGGCTAATATTGCATTGTTATGGGACTTCCTCCTACAGCCTAAGAGCAGGAGCATAGAAAGTAGACAGGTGGTGTGTTCTAGGATAGTCGATGTGCATGATGAACTTTATAGAAATTAAGGGGACAAGGCAAGAAAGCCTAGCTGAGTGACTAAAACAGTATTGAAATAAACTCATTAATTTCTTTCAGGAGAGATACATCTTTAAAAAGTGCCTTTGGCAAAGAATTGTATATTTCCTCAATATTAAGCTTTTGAATCTTTTGAATTGCTTGTCCTGTCAGCTTTAGAGATGTTAACAATCAGTTGGAAATGTTTTTGATGCTGAAAGGAGCTAATAGATTCCACATGTTGGGATGAACTATGCAATCTTTCTGTTATAGTATGGAGAATATTAAGCTGGAAGGCAAGGAATATAAGTTCTCGTTCTAGCTCTGACACTGAGTAGCTGTGTAATCTTGGGTCATTCATTGACCTCTCTAGCTCTCACTTGCTTTCTCTTTAAAATGGGAAAATGAAAGTTGGATTCAATTAGATAATTTCTGAACCAAATTCC
>JAJPUD010008382.1:31927-71538 GCA_023553655.1 Myrmecobius fasciatus
GAGTTTTGTAGAACTTTGTTCTCTCAACTCATCACCCATCAAATCTTCAATTCCAACTAGTTTATTGGTTTTACACTGGAATCAGGAGACACAGGCTAAGTAAGTGAATTTGAACAGACTTTGTGTCCAGAGCTTGTTCACATGCAATGAATAATCAATATGTGTTCTCACTCAGTGCCTTTATTAGAGAAGGCTTATTTGTGTCACTTCTTTTAAGTGGGATCTGATAATTAATTGAACAACTGACTGAATGGCATTAGTATTACACAGCAACAAATCTTTTCTTATTTTTGTTTTCATTATTTAGGCTAAAAAACACATCTCTTTGTATTCATTTTGAATCTCCAAACTGCTGCCCTTTCAACCTCTAAAGACATAATCTAATCAGAAGGTATATTCTAATATTCTTCCCTCCCCTCTGTGTTTTGCCTCAGTTGATTTTTTTTCCTGCATTGTCCCAAGGCTGTTGAACAACTCACATATTTTGAGTGTTTTTTTAAAGACCTTTAAAAAACCTGATCTGTTAATATGGTATTTGTTTTATAAGGGTAATTACATATTACTTCATGTCTGGAACATTCATAATAAGTTAGTTTGATTTATTCAAAGAATCTTGATTTACCATATATTTATTTGTCGGCATATGTGCTGATGAGATGTTTTGGGGTCCAAGAAAGCTTTGACAGTGATTAAATAGTTTCAAACTGAAGAGATGTTTTAATTTTTCACTTAACGGTAATCTAATTAAGAACACCCAAAAGTTATTTTAGGAAGTGATATGTATTTATAAAACTATGTTCTGAGTATTGCAAATGACTTTACCTTATTAATTAAGTGAATTTATATAACAGCTTGTTTCACTAAAAATAAAAGAAAATAACAATGCATTGAAAAGTCATCATTTGTGTCTGTGTGTGTGTGTGTGTATATGTGTGTGTGATTATATGTGTAGTCACAAGGCTAAAGAATGGTCACATAGAGTTTTGAGGTTTAGAAAAGTTCTTTGAATACAATGTCTCATTAGACTTTTACAAGCCCATCATTTCCCATTACACTTATTTGAGACAGAGCACAGGCATTATTGTACCCATTTCATAGATAAGGACACTGAAGCTTAGGCCAAATAATGGCTTTGCTAATGGTCTCACAGCTAATACATGTTTAAGATGGAATTTGAACTTAGTTTTTTTATATATAATTCTATAGTTCTTTTTCCTAAGTTATTCTACTCTGCCTAAATAATGATTTTCCAGGAGATAATGAGCTAAAGCATTCAGCATAAAGCAAAGTCAGAAAATTTTGGGTAGAACCCTAGGTCTCTCAGCAGTTGCATGGCAAATCCCTTATTCTCTCTGAAGCCCAGGATCTTTGTCCATAAAATGAGGATAGTAATATTTAACTATCTACTTCACTAGGCTTCTGGGAGGACCAAATGCCATAATGTATGTAAAGTACTATGTAGACCATAAAAAATTACATTAAAGTCAGTTTTTATTATATGCCACAAAATCCTCTATTTAAGGAGGCTATTTATGGTAGTTTAGGGGCAATTATTACAAATTAGTCATTTTAACTGTTTCTATGCATACATTAATTTGAATAAATAATTTAAAAAAGAAAAATTGCAATTTGAGTACCTATATTATTATTAAAGAAAGAATAACTCAAAATTTTATTTGTTTTTTAAAATTTGCTATGGATAGTCATTTGTTTTTTTTTTCATTTATTAAATAACATTCATTAAGCTCTTATTATATGCCAAGTGAAAGTACATCTTGAAGTCAGAAAGAGCAGAATTAAGTCCTTCCTATGACATAGGCTGGCTATGAATGAGTTGCCTGAGACACTGAGAGGTTAGCGCTTTTGACAACTTTAACATTTTAGGGTTCAGTTGTGGTCTTCATTGATAAAGATTTTCTTCCCCAGAAAATTCTTTATACTGATGCCTTCACTCAGGCCTGGACCAATGTACCATTCACTGTGTGAAAAAATAGCGATTAAAAAAATTAATTGGAATTGTTTTTATTTTAAAGGACATAGAAGAAATCTATCTTATCTTATTTGGTTTTTTGCTAAGGCAATTGGGGTTAAGTGACTCGCCCAGGGTCACACAGCTAGGAAGTGTCTGAGACCAGATTTGAACTCAGGTCCTCCTGACTTCAGGGCTGGTGCTCTATCCACTGTGCCACCTAGCTGCCCCTATCTTATCTTATTTGGACATAAATTATATCCTCCCTTTTTCCTTCCTTCCTTCGTTTGTTCCTTTTTCCTTCCTTCTTTCCTTCTTTACTTCCTTCCTCCCCTCCTCCCCCTTGCCTTCCTGTCTCCCTTTCTCCCTCCCTCCTTTTCTTCCTTATTTCCTTCATTCCTTCTTTCCATTTTCTCTCCCTTCCTCCCTCCCTCCCATACTTCCTGCTTCTTTCCCTTCCATTCTCATTCCCTTCTTCCCTCTCTCCCATCCTTTCTCTCTCCTTCCCTCTTTGCTTCCTTCTCTCCCTTCCTCCCTCATTTTCTCTCTCCCTTTCCTCTCTCCCTTCCCTCCTTCCTTCCCTTTTTCATAAACTGCTCACAAATTATGATTATATACTTTTAATTATTTAGTCAAATTAATATATGATATAATAACAGCTAACATGTCTAATTTTTAATAGCTGTCCTTGAACTACCATAAATAGCATACTTAAATAGAAGATTTTGTGGTTTATAATAAAAAATGCCACCCCAAATTCAGATTTATTATATGTGTTTCAGAAGGTCTTACTAAGGAAGACATTCCTTTAAAGGATCACTAAAACAGCATTTGGATCCATAATAAGCTAGAGAGAATATCACATTCCTAGACTTTGTTCCGAACAAGGCAAAAGAATACATTTTCTATTTCTAGAAATCAATTTTTTTTCTGCCTCTGGACTGAGATTGATACTTGCTATTCACTTTATGACAAAAGAAGATGATGGACTCAAGATGCAGAATGAGAAACATTTTTGAATACAGTAAATAAGAGAATTTATTTTGCCTGATTACTCAGTGGTGGTCACCATTCTAGGGATGGCCTCTCCGCACGTAGATTGGTCTTCAGGTAACTGTTCCCTCAGTGGACCCGTGCATAAAGCTTTTACAAAGGGACAGGACCTTCCAGAGATGATGCTCTAGTGGCCAATAGTTAGTTAGAAATGAAGACAAGTTAAAGGTATGGCTGTGAAAACATGCAGATCAAGACACTTCCTACCCCAGGAGGAAAGCTTTACAGACGAAACAGAGCTCTCCAAGGGATTTTATAATGAAACGAAACCAGTACTTGGACCACCTTTGCTTAGACTCTCTTTCAGACAGGTTCAAAGAGTAAAAACATCGCTTTATATGCTGAGTCTAGCCTTTTGATTAATGAGGATATTGGCATTTCTGTTAACAATCTGCCTTGGAATACTTGGAGTGGGCCCAGTTTTTGAAGCCATGGACACCTGCTGCTAAGAAAATGACTATTCTAACCCAAACCAATTAAAATAAGCCTTAAAATAGAATTATAGGGATTATAGATACTGAACTAGGTAAGGAGGCTTGTTATCCAGACTTCATGGTCCTATTTCCTGATGCACACACCTCCTACACTGAAAAACTGCTTTTGTTTTAGATTCATTTAACTCCACAAATAGCTACTTCATAAAATTCCTAAAAACATTGATTTTAATGGTTTATTTAAGGCAATCGTTTTTATAGCTTTGGAATTTCTAAGGTTCAGTGTGGTTGGAAACGATGTTGTTTTTGTTCCCTTTCCATTATAATCAGACAATTTAATTTTAATTTCTGGAATTCAATTGAAAATGGAATAAAACATGACAATGGTTTCATGAAATCAAGGACCCTCTGTGTTTTTGTCATTAGTTTGAAAGAGCAATGACTAGACAAATCAGAATTATTTAAAACTCAGGATTCATTTGTTTATACACAGCCTGAAAATAGTTTTATTGATGAGGGCGTTACAGACAAGATGCCAAGACTGCATCCATTTTCTCTGCCAAAAAAAAAAATCCTTTAGACATTTTTTCCTTTAAAGGACTGAGATATTGGAAACTGGTGGAAAGAGATGATCTTATCCAAAAGTGCAGCTGTCCTAGGCTGATCAATGTGGACAGGCTCCTACTACCAATCAAGAATACTGCTAATCAATTAGTAAGCAGACAATATCCTTGACCTCTGTTTCAACTATTTAGTTTTGAGGAGATGGATGATGACATAGCGTGGGTGACAAGAAAGGGAAATGTCAATATGAGTCATTAAGACTGCTAAAGAGAGAAAAAGATCTCTTAAGAAATATTTGGGGAAAAATAACTTTGATTGGCTTTGAAATGGACCTTTGGCTAATTTAAGACTATGTAATAATCATAGTGATGTAAAATAAAAATACTATTTGAATTGGAGAATATTTTGGTGTTTACTTGAAGATGCATATAATATAGTGCTTAATATAGTGTCTGGTACATAGGAGGCACATAATTGTTGATAGACACATAAATATAAAGATAAAACAAATATCAACACATAAAGAAAACAAATTATAACAAAAACAATAATAAAACAATTGCTCAAGGGTAAAAACAAACTATCACTAAGATAATAGTATAATTCATTTAAAACAATAAAATAAAAGGAAATAACTTTTGAAAAAATGTTCATTATTATTTTATAATTTTTGAAGACCTGAAGAATGCTGCAGTAGAAAAAGAATGGAATTTTGATTCTGTAGATATAGGTTTTAATCTAAGATTTGTTGTCTATAACCTGTGTAACATGGGCATATAATTTCACTTTTCTAGATCTTGCTTTTTTCATCTATTAGAATAATGGGGTTGCGATGTCCAAAATCCCTTCGAACTCAAAATTCCTTGAAATTGTGCATATGCTGCTATAAACCAGGAGTGGGGGATATCTGGCCTGTGGACTATATAAGGCCCACAAAATCATTTGATGTGGCCCTGCCAAGGCAACCATGGGTGATGATGAACTAAAGACTGTGTTCAACAACCTCTCACTGATTTAGTTCTATAAGTTGATCATTTTGCATGACCCATGAATGATGTTATAAATATACAAATATTGGAAGAAAAAAAGGTATCTACCCCCTGATTTACTTTTTCCTATATTTAAACTTTAGCTTTTTATCCTCTATTTCCCTGAGACTAACTGGTCTGAAAGAAATGGTTCCCATCAGGCTAAGCCATAAAGATTGTCAAGAAAATCCCATTTGCCTTCATTATCCCTGGCCTTTTCTCCTTTTAAATTTTTCTTAACACTTCTTTCCTTTCCTCAATACTTTCTTCACCTCTATCCAAATCTGTTCTCCAGGAAGCTCCATTAGAGTGATGTGATCATATATGTACATTAGGAATATCAATCTAACAACAGTGTTCAGAATGAATTAGGAGAGAATGGAGGGAAGCTGCATGGAAGATTATTAACATAGGTAGGAAAAAATGGGTCCTTGTCCTAAAATGATAATTGCTAAAGTTCCCACTACAAATTATTTCATAGAAACAGTGAGATGAAGGGAGAACTAATGGAGTAGGGAGGAGCAAATGAAAAGGATAACCTATTCTTGGATGTTGGGACAATTAGGGTATTCCCAGGGAAAGAGGCTGGCAACAATGGACTCAAGTTGTGGGACTGGGTGAAGGAGAAAAGTTGGACATACCTAATGGATATGAGGCACATTGAGTTATTTCAGGTGCTGGACAGTTCTGCTGATTGATTGTTTGCTTTAGGTTGCTGTGTAATGACAGCTAGGTCTGGTGCTCTTCAGGGGTTCAGTGGTTCACAATCTACCCCCCACAAAACGCAGATCCTCCAAACCACTTGCCAAACCACTTTATTTTCCACTTCCCTGAGGGGTATGGACAGAATTTGAACATTTCTTGTTGGTGCCTAAGAGGCAAATTTCAATTGATCCACACTAATTATGGTTCTGGTGATAGAGTACTAAAAAGGAAAGGAGATCAGATAGTAGAGACATCTCAGAAACAGAATACATAAGATTTGGATTATAGGAATTTTAGTGCAACATTACTGCCATTCTTAATATGAAAACTTTGCTATTACTAATGTTACAATTTCAACATGTTCATTCATCTCATATTAATCTAGCATCTAGTGGATGCAAAGAATTGTAGGGGACCAAAGGCACTGAATTCAGTTTAGTACAATATTAAATCAATTATCCCAAATTATATTGTTCGCTTATTAGACAGAAAGGACTAGAATCCAATTCATTTTTTAAAATACTAATTTATTTTTCCAAATACATGGAAAGATAGTTTTCAACATTAATCTTTGCAAAATCTTGTGTTCCAAGTGTTTCTTCCTCTCTCCATCCCTCCGTTTTCCCCAAGACAGCAAGCAATCTAATATAGGATAAATATGTTCAATTCTTCTAAACATATTTCCATATTCATCATGCTGCACAAGAAAAATCAGATCAAAAGAAGGAAAAACAAGAGAAAAAAATCAACAAACAACAACAATAAAAAAGTGAAAAATACTATGTTTTGATCTACAGATGAGACCATGATTCTTTCTCTCTGGATGCAGATTGCACTTTCCATCACAAGTCTCTAAATCATTTTTAATGACTCTGTGGTAAGCTTTATCTCCACCGTGCTATACTATCTCTGATTCTTATTTACTGAGCAATAGTGTCGTTTCTTGGTCATTAGTCTATAGTGACTAGAGGAACTATTTTTAGGATCTGTTTTTATAGCACAGTGTCTGTTTATGGTGTAAAAAAGATCTTGCTTAATTAGAACTAACCCATCTTTGCTTGTAGTTTTATGTTGTTAACAGTGGACAGTGGCCTGCTGTAAATAGGGAGTAAAAAGACATAAAAATGATGATAGAAATTAGCATTTACATATTCATTCAGAGTTTGAAAGGCACTTTTAATACATTATATTAATGATATTTGTCATTGTGTACTTAATCATAATCAGGGCCAATACTGTCAGATAGGTAGTCAATAAACACCTACTGGGTGCTAGGCACTGTATTAATTTCTGATCAAATAACACTACATTGTAGTGATCACTGAGGGCTAGGATTGTCGAGTAATGCTTTGTGGAAGAGAACAGAGGAACTAGATGTTGAAGGATAAGTAGTATACAGGCACACAGGGATATGGGGGAAAGGTATTAAAAGTGTTTGGCATGATAAATGCAAAGACCCATAGGTGAGATTATGTTTGGATTTTCAGTTTATTGCATGGTACACTTCTTGAGAACAGGGATCATGAATTAGATACTTCATTACAATTTCTATGTTCCTTGAAATTACTCTTAAATTTCACAGATGATCAAATATCTATTGAATTGTTTAGAAAAATCTTGTGACATTTTGAAGTACAAAGGATTTTTAAAAAATAGCTTAGTTTGACCCAAATGAATAATTTGTCAAAAAGATAACTTGCAAATTAAGTTGTAGTGATGTGTAGAGTATAAGACTGTAGAGAATTTTGAATGCACTGTTATGAGTGTGCCCATATGGGGTTGTTTGTTACTGAGGGCAGAGTGTTAGCTCATTGGAAAGACAATAGAAATATCTCTTATTTGGTAATTGTCCAGGTTAAAGCAAGAAAACCATTGTAGTTCCATCTGGATGAGACCTCAGTCAGTGCAACTGAGTAGCTAAAAAAAAGACTAAATTAGTTTAATTTCAACTTCAATATCATATTATTTTGTTAAGATACATTTGTGGTATCCACAGGAATGTTTGTAAACTACACCTTCAAAACAAAACTATATATAGAGAATGAATGAAAGACTCAAAGTCTTCAGAAAAATATAAAAGGAACTAGAAGAACAAAGGGTCTGCTGAGACCTTTACTTGTTTTTTAGGATGATTGTGATTTTCTTCCATCACATTGCATGTTGACCTTTTGACATTTACTTTTGGAATATTATGATTTCTCTCTTTAAATGATATAGTTTAGTATGGTCAAAACCACAATCAGCTGGTAATAGCAGACAAAGGTTAACTTGAATTTCACATTTCTTGTATTTGGAAAGCTGGGCATTGAACAGTCTGCTCTACTTTACTCACAAAGCAGAAAATATTGAACCATTTCTTTCTTGTTAGGAAATGAGTAAGAAAAATATTTTAATGACAAAAGAAATCAAGAGAAAACGATATATTTCATATATGTAGAAGACTTGAATTTCTGCTGGACAAGACACATTACTTGTAAATGTTTTTCTCATTGTTCATAATCAAGCCATTTTTAATGTTTCCAGAAGGCATTGTCAAATACAAAAATCTTGTGTATGAGTAAATGTGGATAGAGTTAAGGTAAAAAAAATCTCTTCTCAAATAGAGAAACAATTTTTCCTGGATGAATCATAGAGGGAAAAATAAATAGTGAATTTCCACAGAAATATTGTTACTGAATCTAATTATTTTTCCCTTTCTAACTCCAATAGTTGACAGCTGTGTTTGGAGAATAGGAATTACTACCAATTAATTTGATTTCAACAGAAAGAGGAAAATTCTCTGGTGTGAATGTAGGCTGATTTTTTTTCTCATAAGTGCATTACATGCTTTGGGAGGTATTTTCAATTCACTAAGAGATCATTTAGCAAAATTGTAGCATAAAAGCCTTAGTGTGACTAGGTTGGCTCCATGAAGACAGAGAACTTTCTTATTCTAAATTATTTACAGCATAGTGTATGTAGAAGGCACCTAATGAATGTTTTTCTGAAACTACAAAATTTGAGATTAGGAAGGGACCTTAGAAATCATCAAATTTTACTCATAATGAAAAAAAAATCCCAATTCCAACTATAACACATCCAGCAAATGTGCTGCTTAAAGATCTCCAATGAGGGAGAACCTATCACCTGTCTAGATAGTAAATCTAACTTGAGAATAGCTCCACACAATATGGGCTCTTTAATGAAACACAAAATTGCATTAGCATTTTTCCCCAGTCAATTGGGATTAAGTGAGTGGCCCAGGATCACACAGTTTGTATTAGCTTTTAAATTATTAAATTTTTTTTTAAAATCCCAGGATGTACTTTATTCTATTTCAATGTCATTATTGTGTGGGGAGTAAGCATAGACTCCTGAAAATAATAACAGTGAATCATAAGTTTTGGCAAGTCTTAATAAGGTAGGAATTGTTTAAATTTATTGTTGAAAGTAAATTATATACCTCTTATTCATGAGCCAATGGAGAGACTTATCACAAGGTTAGCCAGCAGATCACATTTATTTTTTTCTCCCAATAGTTCATGGAAACTTATCTTCTGAGAAATGAAAGGGTAATCAGTGATGATTATACTGATGAAAGTCAGAGATGTTTTTGACATAGATAAGATTCTACTCTATTAACAGTTTTCTGTTGATATACACATCATGAAACCCAATGAAAAAGAAAATGAGATTAATTTGTCATAATGTGGCAATTATAATTGTCCAATCTACAAGAAAAACCATTCAAGTAGATCCCTGAGCCAATGGCACTTTTTGAAAGAGCCCATGGTTCCCTCTAATAGAGTAAACCTCAGATCTTCCCCACTATATGAGATGTCCCTTTCTTCCAGGATCTTGTTTTAATAGTGTTTGATGTACAAATATACAAAAGAGATTTGGTAAAAATGCAGAAGATAGACCTTGTTTTGGGCGCCAAAAAAAATAAAATATCAGTAGGGTGGTCACAGGTTGGGTAAAGCATGGAGGAATTCCACTGACTAAATGATCATAAGCTGGTCACCTGCTCAAGTTGGACAAGAGAGAGTGTTCCAGCAATAGGAAAATAAATTGAGGGATTTTCAAAAGAATCAAGGCACCATACCCACACTGGGTTTGGATGTGGATTTGAGCAAAACAAGATGGAGATATCTTTGTCAGTATTTTTGTGGTTGCCCAAGTGTGCTCTAGAGCTGGTAACAAGTAATGAACTTTACATTAAAGTTTGGGGAACTATTATAAGATTTACTAAAAAAAATCCTATCTTATCTAATCAAACTGATATATCAAACCATTAATACTGATTAGAATAAAGTAATGATACAGATGAAGCATTTCTCACAATGATATTTTTGTAGAAACCATGTTGGATCCAAGGGATACTTTCTGTATTTTCTAAGTGTCCAGAAATGTTTTTTTTTTTATGAATGGAAACTTACAAAATGATTTTATTTAGTGGGTGATATGGACCTATGATTTCATTAATATGAAAAACTCCTGGTATGAAAATTCCCTAAACAAGTGTAGATCAAAAATTAATCTGTTACTTATACTCGTAGGCCAGTGAATTTAATTATAAAGAGACTTGTTCATTGTTAGTCTGTGACACATATAGTTTGCATGTTTTAGTCAGGCTACAAACCTAGGAATTGACAAAAAGTACAATACTCCATCCACATCATCATAGTCTTCTTCAAGATGAACAAAGTTACAGATTACATAGGTGCAGATTATTGATATTGAGTGGAAAGCAGAATTATACAAATGTTGCAAAAATGTATTATGAAATCTAAGCATAGTTTATGATTTTTCCTATCTGAAATTTGTTGCATTATTTTGAATAATAGGATCATAGGTTTATAACTGAAAGGATCTTGAGAAGCCATATGAATCAATTCCTCTATTTTAAATATGAAGAAACTGTTCCCATGGGTAGTAAATGGCAGAAGTGAGATTTGAATTCATATACTTATTTTAAAGCCAGTGCTCTCTCCACTGTACCTCATTGCATATTGTAATATGGTGATGTATCTGTGGACTTAATGATGAAAATGGATGAGTCAACTTAATTATGTGGTTAGTGTCACCAAGAGTATAGATCACCCCCCCTCCATTTTTATGTATGATCATCATCCATTTCCTACTTCAACCCTCTGTGAAGAATCTAAGATGATGACATCTTTTTCTGCTCTATTTTACATAAAATGAGTAACATCCAAAATCATTAAGAAAATGAATTTCTTTGTTTAAAATTTATAACCTGAAAATAGGTGGAATTTTTTTGTGGTGTTGATGCCAATGTGTATGTTTGTGTGCTTGTGTTTATTTTTTTCAAGAGGGAAAAATTATAAAGGATATGCTAGTGAATGTTTAAAAACCAGTTCTCTGGGGGAAATGCATATATGACACTTTTTTTTTTTTTTTTTGCTTTTTGCTGAGGCAATTGGGGTTAAGTGACTTGCCCAGGGTCACACAGCTAGGAAGTGTCTGAGACCAGATTTGAACTCAGGTCCTCCTGACTTCAGGGCTGGTGCTCTAACCACTGCGCCACCTAGCTGCCCCTATATATGACACTTTTTAAACTTTTATTCTTCTTTATTAATATTTCTTCTCCAATAGCTTTTTAAGCCTAGACAAGGAACAACAAAAATAAATCAAGCCTTGATTTATAAGGTTTTTGATTTCGGTGGTGTAAATGCTCACACTAAATAATTGACTGTTGTATGTCATTAGCTTTAGGGAACTGAGGATTCAACTCGGTTATGCTTGGATAGCCAGAGTTGTTTGCTGTCATTTGATCAAGCCCAAGCTTGGGTTTGATTAACACAATCTTTCAGAAAGAAATCTATACCACAATCAAGTATCAGAAAAAGGAGAAAGTGTAGGGGGTTGAGCTAGTATATCTTTGAAATATAGTTCTCACTTAGTTCTACCTCGTATTTGTAAGCTCTATTTGTACACTCTACTTAATTGAAATATATTAAATTTTATGGAAGTAATATGCATTTGATTTTTTTCTGTTCTCATTTTGTTTCAAGATGGCAGGAGAATTAATCACAAATTAACTTAAAGGTATGTCATCATTATTTACATATCAAATTTAACCAAAATCAGTCTCACTTGAAAAATTGTTTTGGAAACATAGAAAGGAAATGTCAAAAGGCTAAGTTGAAATAGATTCTCTTTTCATTCAGTCAATCATTTGTCACAGTCCATGTTGAATCCATAGTACATTTTTTTGTTTGTTTTTAGAGTAGACCCCAGAACAGATTATTCCTGGAAAAATATCTTTCCTCCTGAATATTTTTTTCAAGAAATGGGAATCTGTTTGAAATGAATATTAGGAATATTCATTGTGAAATAAGATAGAGGAAAATCCTAACTTTGCTTTTGGGAAGGTGAAAAAGAAGGAGGATTTGTGGATGGGTTTCTTCTAGATGATCCTTTTAGCAAAAAGTCTTTCATGGCTTCCTTGATTTCACCATCTGAACCCAAACAATGGAACTTTCTTTGTTATCCTTTTTGGTTCTTGTATAATTCCCAAATGCTGAACTATCAGATATCAGTCAGTGTGCAAAATCAAACTGCTGAACTGACCCCTACAAAGGAAATCAATTTTATATTAAAAAGTACTCAAACTGAGTGAGCCATCTATCCCAGATCAAAGCCACAATCTTGGGACCACCATTATATAGCTAGTCTGTTCCAAAAATTTTTCTCCCCCTCTAGTATACAAAGATGGGTGCACACATACACACACACACACACACACACACACACACACACACACACACACACCCCTAAGTTACCTTTTCCCTTAGCTTTAATAAATTGTTTTTGTTACCATGCTGTGACTTTCACTGCTTTAGTGTTTTCATAATTCCCAAACATAGACCCTCTTTAATCAATAAAATAACAAGGGAGTCTTACCTTGGCACTGGTGGATATTGCAAAGTTAAAAGAGTTATTTGCCGATGCAAATGCTATTAAGTGGAGGATCTGGAACTGTCAATCTCTAAGGTCTTGGGATGGGTTCTAATTCTATTATATCACTAGGGAAGCTGGTCAGACATTTCCCATTTCACTTTGTTGCTACTTATGTTCTTTGGGAACATATAATGTCAGGGGCAGCTAGGTGGTACAGTGTATAGAGTACCAACCCTGAATTCAGGAGGACCTGAGTTCAAATCTAGCCTCAGATACTTAACATTCCCTAGCTATGTGCCCCTGAACAAGTCACTTAAACCCAATTGCCTGAGCCAAAAAAGAAAAAAAAGAATATACAATGTGCACTGCACATATCGTGTTTTTTTCATCTTCATTTTACTGTCTTTGTCAATAAAACATGAGCTTCTTGAGTACTGAGGCCATTTAAAAAAAACAATCTTTTTTTGTAGCCTCAGTACTTAGCACAATAATTGGAAAATAATAAGCTCTTCATAAATGCTTTCTCATGGGCATGTATTCAATGTCATCTACTGCTAGTGGAAAGATTTTCCACACTATAAAAATTACAGATATTTGAAGTATTGAAGAATATACCCATTATATCATTTCTGCTTCCTTTATTATGGATGGCAAGTATTATTTTTTTATTTCATCTTTGCATGCTTCCTTCCTAATACTGTGTTACTGTGTCTAGTATGTAGGAGGTGCTAAATGAATTTGTTGATTTGAATTGAAGTGAATTGAGTTGACAAAAAAAAATCAGTGAACTTGAAAACCATCTGGTAGTTGTTGTTTATCCAAAGAAAATCTTTTCAGAATGAAAACATTAACAGCTGCTTTCAACAACATTGTTCAGATCATCTACTTTTACCATGTGGGAAACTGACACCAAATATAGGTGCAATTAGGATATTTTAATCTTAGCTCACTTTGATCCTGTCCAGGCTTTGGGCAGGAAACTGTTGACAGATGCCATGGAATGCCTCACTAGAAACCTTTGTTTAGGTGCTCTTAATGGCTATATGTCTCTATTGCCCTCTACTGTTAGTTGCTAGCATCAAGTTAACTTGTTAAGACCATCTAAAATAAATGACCAGAATAAAAAAAAAGAATACAAATCTACATGCTTGTAATTAGCTTGTCATGATTTTACAATTCTGAAATAAAAAGATTTCTTTCTTTTTTGGTAATCTTAAGTTATTTTAAATATATTTACAGGAATTTTGACTCCTCTTCATTTTAATGAGAAATCTCTCCAAGTATGAGCAAAATAATTTGCTAGGATCAGCACAGCTTAGAGGAATAAAACTTGATTTCCACATCTGGTGAAATTTTGACATTAAGTAAAACACAAAGGTTCTGCTTTTCCTCTCCCCTTGCCTCTAATTTACGTCACTTCAAAAATGATTGTAATATTTTATTTTTTATAATAGTTACCTGTATGTAATTTTTTTGTTTCCACATATATATAACAGCATATTTTGAGTTCAATAAGATCAATAAGTGTATTTGACCTAAACTTTTGGATTTCTCTAGAATCTAAGAGCATTCACCAATCAATCAACAAGCATTTATTCAGTGCTTAGGATGCGCCAGACATTGTGCTAAGTACTGGGACTGGAAGTACAAAATAGAACCATGTCTGAATTCAAGGAACTTATATTCTAATGGGAGAAATAAAATGTATAGATAAAAGGGTTTGTGTGTATTATCCATTTAGGTTTATATATGTTTACATGGGCTTATCTAAATTTGTTTTGCTGGGAATCTTTGATAAATTTATTGTAAAGCTTACCCATTTTTTTTTTCCCAAGGGAGACTTTGATTGTTGCCTGAAGGCAAATAAAAAAAAAAACTGTCCCCAAAAGAGCCATTTTGCTCTCCTCAGAAAGGAGAATCATATCTACCTAGTATTATATCTTTCTGCTCCTTTAAATATCATCAGTCTAGAGGAAATATCCCCTCTTAGGTTTAATCTGCTTCCCTAGTAATTATCCCTTTTAAAAGAAGAGTAACCACAGTTTATATATATAAGCTAAACTGCTTCTTTGCAAACAGTAGCTATATAAACAAATATCACAAATACTGAATACTAAGTAAACCATTTATCCAAGAAAATAGCAAACATAAATCAAAGATGTTATGCATATTAAGATAAATACAATAGAAAGAGTATGAATTTTTCCACTAAGAGTGAGATGTTTTAGCTCAAGAAAGAGAATGTCTCCAATTCCTCCCCAAAAGGGAATTCCTTATAGGGAGGCAAACTGGAAACCAGAGCCATATTGGGACACTGGTATTTCTCTACATATATTTTGCAAAATCATTTTTCTCTCTCCCTCAATTCTCCTCAAAAGGTTCTATAAACATGTGTCTTCTTTCAATGCAGGATGAAATCAAAATGTCTTTCCTCTCCCAAGATCTCAGCCTTCCTCCATCCTTCACAGAGGATCACAGATATGTAATTGCAAAAGATCTGAACCCAAATTTAAAAGAAATAAATACATCATATATACAAAATTAATATGAAGTGATTGTTAGAGCAAGTTCCCTAGTAAAAATAAGAGGGAATCAAGGAAAGTTGAAATGAGCTAACTCTTGTAGTAATCCAAAAATTCCAAGCGTGCATTCTAGTAATGATGGACAGTTATTATAAAGGCACAAAAATAGGAAATGGAGGATTTGTTGTGTGTAAAAGTGAACAAGATGATGCAATTGGATCACAGAATTCAGGGAGGGTGAAATAGTCTAAGAATAATCATTACTAGTAAGAGCTCAGGTTGTAAAGAATTTTTAAGTGACAAAAAATTTATATTTGAAACTAGAATTAATAGGGAGCTATTAAATTTGTTAATGGGGGAGGAAGGATTAGGAAAATGTTTTAAGAGTCTTTGTAGGAGAAAGATTGAGTTTAGAGTAGTGATTAAGTCAGGAAAACCAATCAGAATGTTATTGTATTAGTGCAGGAAAGAGGTAGTAAGTGTTTATATTGGAATGGTGAACACATGAGAAGAAAGGAGGGGGAGGTATATTGACATTTTTCCTACAAAGAAGTGACAATATTGGGCAACTAATTGGATATATGAGACTAATGAGAATGAGTAGTCAAAGAAAACACTAAGACTGTGAACCTGAGTGAAAGGGAAGATGGTGTAATCCTGCACAATTATAAGAATGAGGATAAGGGTGGTTATAGAAAAAATGAGAAAAAAATCTATTTTGAATATACTGAATTAGAGTTGCTTATGGATCTTCCAGATGGAAATGTTCACTAGTTAATTTGTGATGCAATATTGGAACTCAGATTAGAGACAGTTACTTATATAGAGCTGGGGATTATTTTCATAGAGATGATAATATAATCTTTGGGACCTGATGAGATAATGAAATGAATAAATGTAGTGAGCAAAAATAAAAAGGTTTAGGAAAGAGCCTTAGGATAAACTCATATTTAGTGGTATAACCTTTGATGATTAATTTCCAAAGACAAAAAAGTAACAATCAGACACATAGAAGGAGAACCAGGGGAGAAAGGTGTTATGAAATATAGAAAGAAAAGAAAAAGAAGCAAGAGAGAGTGATCAAAAGAATCAAATGTTGCAGCTGTCAAGGAGGATGAGGTTTGAGGAAATTTGACAATTAAGATGTCATTAGTAATTTTGTAGAGATTTGTTTCAATTGAGTGATAAAGCAGATTGCAAGGGAATAAAAATGAGTTACAAGTAATAAAGTAGATGTTCTACTGTAATCAGTTTTTTTCTAAGAGTTTGATGGAGTAAAGGAGAGATGTAGAAATAGTAAAGTCCAGTGAATTGTTTTTTTTTTTTTTTTTTTTTTTTTTTTTAAGGATCAGAGAGACTTGTGTGTTTTGTAGATTATAGGGAAGGAAGCAGTAAGATAGAGACAGAGAAACAGAGAAAGACAAAGACAGAATCAGACAGAGAAACAGAGAGAGACACAGAGACACACAGAGAGGCAGAGAGGCATACACAGAAAATAGAGAGAGAAAGAGAGACAGAGAGAGAGAGAGACAAAGAGAGAGAGAGAGAGAAAGAGAGAGAGAGAGAGAGAGAGAGAGAGAGAGAGAGAGAGGGAGAGAGAGAGAGAGAGAGAGAGAGAAAAGATCAAAGTTGCCCAATATCCCTTCTTAAAGTCTTTTTGGATCCTGAATTATCCAGGGAATTAGTTATTCTTCCCAGATATGAATCTTCAAATATGAATCAAATTCAATTACAATATCATCAATTCCTTTATCAATATTACTAATAAACATTTATTAAATAGTAAAATATTACTAAAATATCAATATTACTAGTAATAATTGCTAATTACTAATAAATTAGATATCACATAAACAAGCATGAATACTTGGAGTATTCCACTGGAGATCCCTTCCCAGATTGATGTTGAGTCATTAATTACTGCTTTTAATACATCCAACTATCTCTCATAGAGCACTATGAAGAACAATATGATGGAAAAGATTTTTTGTAGAGGATTGTCCTTGGAATTAGGAAGACTTGACTTTTAGTTCTGCCTAATTTGTATTGACTTTGTTTCTTTTGGCAAGTATATTAACCTCTTAGTGATCTAAGCAAAGCTGTAAGTCCAAAAGTTTCCCCCTCTCCACATAATCATTTAAATTTTTTTCCTAATACATGTAAAAATAGTTTTCAATATTAATATTTGTAAAAGTTTGAGGTACAAAATGTTCAACTGGCTACACCATCAAGTGAAATAATTTCCCTCAGAAAAACAAATAATAAATTGAAAATAGGATGTTTTGATCTGCATTCAGACTCCATAGTTCTTTCTTTAAATGTAGATGGCTTTTCCGTCACAAATCTTTTAAAATTATTTTGGATGAGTATATTTCTGGGAAGAGTAAAATCTATAATAATTGATCATTGCACAATGTTGCTAATACTGTATACAATGTTCTTGTTCTTCTCAGTCCAAAAGTTAAGGAAAAATCTTCCAACGTAGGTTGCAAAAGTGAGTTTCAATGATGTGAGATTCACACTCTTCCTCCCTTCCTCTCAAAAATTCCAGTACTTATCCCTCCAAACTTATCCTTGCTCTGTTACTCATGAGGATGTAAGTAGGCTATATGTACCCAACTCACAATGCATTGTGTACTGATACTGTTTATAATGAATTAAGTTGTCCAAACAATTCATGCTGTTTTAATACAGCTACTTAAATAAGAATTGATTTTAAAAAATCTTTTTTAAGAAATGGAACCTTTAACCCAGAAGAAAACAAACAAGAAACAAACAAAAAAAATCCAAAAAAACCCAATCTGCTCTGAACACAGTTTCACCCTAGGTTAAAACAAACAAAAACAAATAACAAATAAGAGCAAAAAACCATCCCCACCCCCAAAAAACCAACCAAAGAACAACAATGAAGAAGAAGAAATAACTTTTTTTTTCTTTTATAGAGATTCCAAAGGTCTTCTATCGGTAAATAGGGTAATAACAAAAGTTTTGACTGAAAGTCAAAACATACATGGAGATAGTGTTAGCTGTGCTGCTGTCTACTGTGGTAAATGCCTTGGGAAAGACATCTGTGTATAAAGGTGGAATCCTGGTCTGGAGAAAAACATTCCCAGTCTAAAAAGTAGACATGGCTTTGCCTAGCAACAGAAAGAAACCCAAAATAATATTCCAGGCTAAAATGCCCTTTATAGCAGGGTTGCTGCCCTGGGGATATTAAGTGGAGCTAAGCATTCCACCAAAAACATAAAAATGGAGCCACCTACATGTGGCTTAAGATACTGCTGCAATGTTCCCTTATCAAGGATGTCTTTATGTGGGAAATTAAAACATAGAATGAAAGTTATTCTCCATCGATAAATGGACCCTGATTTCACGAATCAGTACTACAGAGGCATTCTGGGTCTCATTGTGACAATCCTTATCGATAAATGCAGAGATTTCTTCTACTTTAAATTTACCTAGATCATTGCAGGGGTAGGGAACATAAAGACATGAATTTGGCATTTCCTTGTTTGTATTCTTACAATATCTGGGACAAAAAAGAAGTCCTTGTCACATTTCTACTAATGTCATGGATCAACAGAATGAAAAAAAAGTTAATTATATCAATATTTACATATTGGGTTTATTAGAAACGTAAGATTTATGAGACTGTTATTTCCTTGGCAGATATATTGTACCTCCTCAGTATCTTATGAGACAGTCTCCATAAGATGTTGGGGATAGAAAAATCTATTACTTGGATTTCATCTTTCAGAAAATAAGATTCTCCTAATTTAGCAGGCCAATCCTCAGATATCAAATATACTATCCATGACCAGACTTGTCCACCAAGGTTTTTAAACTTCGTAGGGACTGAGATTTGCATTCCCCCTTATCCTCTTCCTTCTCATTCCATAGTTCTCAGAGGTCCTTTACCATGATTTCCTTCATAAAATTGCTACCTCAAATGAAGAGGGAAAACCTTTTCTTTGCTAAAGTTAATCTCTCTACATAAAGATGTGATGAGATTCCAACCTGACTTTTCCAGAAGATCCTTCCTTTGACTACCCCTACCTTCTCACGGACCTTTAATCTCTGTTTGTCCTAGAATTGTTTCTCTATTGCCCACAAATATTTCTATGCCTTCCCCATTCTCCAAAAAGTTCTCATTTGGTCGACCCATGCTTGGTACCTATCACCACATATTTCTCCTGTTTTTGTGGTTACACTCCTTGCACAAGGCTATGTTTCAAAGATGTCTCCATTTCTTGTCTCATTCTCTTCTTAAGTCTTTGCAATCTGGCTTCTGGCCTTCTCCTCTTTCCCCTGAATCTCCCATCTTCAAAGGTAGCAATGTTCTCCTAATTGCCAAATCTTTTCTCAATTTTCATCTTTCTTGATCTCTCTTCAACTTTAGATGTTTGATCACCTTTATTCCATGAAACCTTCTTCTTTCTAAGTTTTGGTGCTACTATTCTCTTGGTTCTCCTCCCATACATTGAATCATTTCTTCTCAGTGCTGAATCTTTTGTTGTATCTTCATCCAGGTCATGCAAATTAACCATGGTTACTGGTTTGTTCTATGACTCTAGGAAAATTGTTTAACTTTCAACTGTCATGGTCTAGATGTGTCAAAAATGCCATTTGTGTGCAGCATGCATCCTGTAATACTGTTTAGTGTGGGCAGAACCAAATTAAAAATAACCTGAGAAATATTTAAGAAAATAAGAAATTCAACTTGTTTTGTTGAATAAATAAATATGCCCAAAGGGCTATAAAACTGTGCATATCTTTTGATCCAGCAGGGCCGTTATTGGGTCTGTATCTCAGAGAAATTATAATAGATAGGAAATGACCTACATGTGCAAAAATGTTTGGAGCAGCTGTTTTTGCACTGGCAAAGAATTGGAAATTGAGTGGAAGCCTATCAATTGGGGAATGGCTGAATAAGTTATGGTATATGAAAGTAATTGAATATTATTATTCTATTAAAAATGATGAAGAGGCTGATTTTAGGATGGCCTGGAAAGATTTACAAATGATGCTGAGCAAAACAATCTAAACCAGGAAAACATTGTATACAGCAACAACAAGATTGATTATCAACCATGATGGATTTGGTGGTTCTCAGTGATTTAGTGATCTGAGGCAATTTCAATAAACTTTGAATGGAAAACATCCACATCCAGAGAGAGAACTAGGAAGACAATGTAAATCAACATATGCTATATTCATTTTTTTTCTTTTTCTTGTCTTCTTGCAGCTAGGTGGCACAGTGAATTGAGAACTAGTCCTATAGTCAGGAGGAACAAGTTCAAATCTGGCAAGAGACACTTGATAATTATGTGACCCTGAGCAAGCCCCTTAACCCTGTTTGCCTCAGTTTCTTCATTTGTAAAGTGAGCTGGAGAAGGAAATGACAAAGCACCCTAGTAGCTTTGCCTAGAAAACCCCAAATGGGATCATGAAGAATCAGACACAACTGAAATAAGTGAATATATTTTAAAACTAAAAAAATAAAGTAAAATATATATGAAATATATATTTTATGTATAAAGAATACACACATATATTTATATAAAGAATCAATGAAAATAAAAACAAAAATACAAAAAAATTAAAAATAAAATAAAAAGAAAGAATCTATTCAGGGATTTTTACAAACAGATTAGTAGCACCTATTTATATATGAATTTTATACCAATGTTGTAGATAACTTTTCAAGAGTATAAGTTTTAGAGAAGGTAATGACTAGTACTGATAGAAGGAATGTCCACATCCAAGAAGTCTCAATTCCAATTAAATCATAGGTACAATTGATATCTCTATACTACAGTATTATATAAATAACTAGTAAAATATTATAGATAGAGGCACTATCTCATATTATCTAATTCAAAACAGAAAACAGTTTATAATGTGCTGGGAGCCAGTGTCATGGAGTGAATATGGATTGGGCTTAAGAGCAAGATAGATTTGGGTTCCAGTCCTGCCTCTGAAATATTTGTTCAATGGCTCATTATTACTTCTTGGATAGAATAAAAATATTCTCTTTGGTGTGGAAAGCTCTTCATAAATTGATACCTTAATACTTTTCCAGACTTCTTGTCCTCAACTCTTCT
The DNA here is from genome assembly GCA_023553655.1 of Myrmecobius fasciatus. Classification (NCBI taxonomy): domain Eukaryota; kingdom Metazoa; phylum Chordata; class Mammalia; order Dasyuromorphia; family Myrmecobiidae; genus Myrmecobius; species Myrmecobius fasciatus. The sequence goes on from JAJPUD010008382.1 coordinate 53,213, forward strand.
TATTATACTCTAAGATCAGGGATTCTGTCCCTTGTAAATGAGTCTCTAATTTCCTTCTCTGAGACTTTTCATGGTCTATCCCCTGTTCCTGGAATAGTGTCCATCCTTACTTCTGTCTACTCAGAATGTTCTTCTATATCCAAACCCCATGACTTCTTTTCATGACTCAGCTCATGTTGAAACTGCTATAGGTGTTCTTCACCCTTGTTCCCTCTGCTAATTCCTTACTCCTGAGATTATTTTCCATCCACTCTGTATATATATATATATATATATATATATATATATATATATATATATATGTGTAAAATCCTTGCTGACTGGCTGACTAAGTAACCAACAGTCAGTCACTTAAACCTCACTTTTCCATGAAATTCTCTACAGCAGTAGTTTCAAACTCAAATAGAAATGATACCTTCTAAACTTGTGCACCCTCATTGATTTAGGTTTTTTTTTTTAATTTATCATTTTATTTTTTCCTTACATGTATAAGCAACTTTTAACATTTTTTTTTATAAATTATGAGTTCCAAATTATCTCCCTTCCTCTCTCCTCATTCCCCCCCTCACCTTATTAAGAAGTCAAACAAACAATTCAATATAGGTAATACATGTGTAGTTATGTAAAACATTTCCCTAAAATTCATGTTGTTAAAAAAAAAAAACCCTCAAAGAACAAAAACATGAACCAAAAAGAAAACTCAAGAAAAATAAAGAAAATAAAAGTATGCTTTAATCTGCCTTCAGGCTGTATCAGTTTTTTCGCTGGGAACAGATAGAATTTTTCATCATAATTCCTTTAAAGTTTTCTTAGATTATCATATTAATGAGAATAGCCATTGACTTAGTTTTAAAATATAATATTATCTAGGTTTTAATGTATTTTAATTTATTGTGCTGACAATTTCTCAAATATGTTTATTTAATAACATTTGGGATATACTTAGGAGTGTTTTAGCCCTCAAATGTTTGACACCTGTGCTCCAGAGACTATACAATGTTAAATTGTTCCTTGCCAAAAGTTTCCTAAATCAATTAAATAATATGTACTAACAAGCCAAAACAGTATCATTTACAAATTTCAGGTCCATTATCGAAGTTTTTGTCTTGTAAGATGCCCAACCCCCCAAGACCTTTTCTGATTTGATATCAATTGTATTTTTTATTTTGTAGAATGACTTTGGGTGATGTCTTCCCCCCTCCCAGCTTCTTCTAGGTGTAATAGGAACTCGTTTCAGTACCTGAATACTCCAGCTGTGTGAGGCTGATGAAACTATATTAGAATTTACAAACTGCTTTGTGAACAAAACTCTATAAACACCCACGATGAGGCTATATAACAGATGGCTTGGAAATCATGTTGTCTTTGCAAAGTGCATAGCTTTCAGGAAAAAGAGAGATTTAAAAAAAAATCTTCTTTGTTATTTTGTTTTATAGGCTCATAGACTGAGAAGGGATTATGAGGTATCCATTAGTCCAGCTGCTGCTGTCAGGATTTCACCTTAATCATCAAAAGTTTCAAGGAATTTTGCAACGGATGCAAAGTGACAATAATGATAATAATAATAGTAATAGCTGGCATTTATGATGCTTTATGATTCACCAAGTGCTTTGTTTATATTAGTGTATCCCAAAGTTTAATCATTTGGTCAGAATGTTCTTCTATATCCAAATAGATATCCAAACTCTAAAGGACCCCCAATTGAGACCTTTGAACTTCTGGAAAGAATCATTTCTGCTTAAGCCAAAAAGTCCATTCTTTCATTCAATATGCATTTATTAAGCACTTACTATATGCAATGTAATGTGGTAGCTGATGGGTGAGAAACAAAAATATATAAGAATTGATCACAATCCTCACTCTGGAGGGGATGGCTTAACCCAGCCCCTAGGGTTAGGACAGAATTCTGCATAAAATCATAAAAGGAGGTACCTTTACATTTTAAATGAAAAATCCAAATATACTTGAAGGTAATTTTTAAAAACAGAATTTGGTTGCTCTGACAATTTAACAGAAATTGTATCAGAAAAGGTCAGTGCTCTAGAGAGCCAGAATGATGTTTGGGTAATAAGTGAGAGTAAGGCAGTCTTTAGTATCTCAGGATAGTAGGCAAGAGATTGAAGGGCTTGAGGAAGCTCCAGGGCAAGATTTAGAGAGATCACTATTTCAGAATTCAGCTGGCATATCTGTTTGCCTTGGTAGTCTCAGTAGACTGCCTGCTTTTGTGTTGGAACACGCCAGTCCTGGAATTATTGATAAACTGCAGTTTGAATGGCTACAGCTGGGATCAGAATAGGAGTCTATGAAAATGATCTCTTTCAAGAAGGATGCACTGTATAACATCAAGTCAAGTCAACAAGTATTTACAATTTCTTACAATGTGCCAGACTTTATGCTAAGCTGTTAAGGACATAAAGAAAATCAAAATACAGTCCTTATTCTCCCAGTATATGGATTTCAGTTTAAAAATAATATGGGCATTTACTGAATATCACTGGGACTTCTTGAAAGGGATAGAGACTAGTCCTGGTCTTTGAGTAATACAGGGAATTCTTACATGAGAAAACTCCTTCAACCAATGTAAGTCTATAATATTAAAAAGCTGATTGACTTGTCTGTAGTCACATACTTATTATGAATCAATGGCAGGATTTGAATTCAGATCTTTCTGCTTTAGAAGCCGTTCTCTATCCAATCTGTCAGGTTGCATCTCTAAATTAGATTAAATTTGGATTTGAGTAGCAATTGTAATCACAACTCTGAATTAAAGAGGGAGCTCAAACTTAATTTATCCCATAAAGTCATACTATGTGCGGACTCAAGAATAGGGAGTGTGAGTAAACTGGGGCAAGGTGAGGTAATTTTCTGCTAATTCTCTTACAGTTGCCAAATGGCCTTTGGCCATTGGAAGTGGTGAGAATAATAAAATGAAAAGTGAAGAGAAAGCTTTGGATCTGAAATTCTTTCTTTTCTATTCTTCTATTCTTTGAAGAAATGGAAAATCTTCCAGTTAAATCACTTGCCCAAGACCAACTAAGATAATAAGGAACAAAGCCAGTATTCAACATAACCCTCAATCTTCTGATTTTCAAATCCAGAGGGCTTTGGGCTACTTCACAGCATTCTTTTCATTTTCTTGCCTTTAATGGGGAAAAAATTAGGACTCAGCAACAACAAATACTTAGAAAACTTTATTAAGCCTAAATTGCTCTGTGAGGCACTGGAGATTCAAAAAGAAAGAGATCACAGTCCCTAGATTACATACCACTTGGAGGAGAGAAGAATTTTTTCATAAAGTGACATTTTGCAGTTCTTTCATCTCCCACTATCAGCTTGAAAATTAGGCACATCTCACCCTTACCCTCCCCATCCCTCATATCTGTCTGTCTCTCTTTCTCTCTCTCTCTGTCTCCATCTGTACATCTGTCTCTGTTTCTTACTATGTCTTTCTGTCTCTGTCTCTCTATTTCTCTGCTCTTTCTCTCTATTACACACACACACACACACACACACACACACACACACACACACACACACACAAATATTCTTTGCTAGGAGGAATCCCAGTAGATAACAATGGTGAACAAAGGAGGATATCAGTTACCTGATAGAGCAGCATTGCAGTAAATAGTAGAGATGAAGTCACAGAAAGGCTTTTAGACTTAAAGCACAAAGATGTCCTTCCAGACAGAACTTGGACAGCAGAACATGTTATTCAGGTAGAATGGTGTAGGGAAAATACGTAGCTGAAATTTCTATTGGATACACAACTAACTCCAGGGATATCTGGCAGCAGCTGGTAGAAAATCAGTCATGGGAGCTCTGTTTTAAAGGAGGAAATAGAGAGAGTTCCCATCTCAGACCAGATTTGGGTGTGGGTATGGAGAACAAGAAAAAAATTTCTTGACTCAGAAGTTCAATATAATAAAATTTTGAATTAACATATAGCACATGCAAGGTAGGGTGATGGACACTGAAAATATAAAAAATATGTAGACAGATTTTGTCATCAAAGAATTTGCAAATGTCTTAACCTGACATTGCTACTTCTCTGCTCAAGAAACTTTGATATCATTTTTTATTATTTATGAGATAAAAGATAAAGTCTTTAGCTTGATATTTAAAACCCTTTGAAATCTAGTTGAAAATTAGCTTTCCTCCCAATCACACACTCTCTGTGCTGGCCAGATTGGCCTTCATCTTGTTACCTTCCAAACTGTCTTGATATCCACTGTCCTCTCATGCCTAGAATGAATGCTCTTCATCCACATCTCTATTTCATAGAATTTCAAAACTAAGTTTCTGGTGTCTGTGGGGAATAAAATATTTTAAAGAATGAATCAATAGGATTTCCAGAGTTCATTTAGAAATAATGGATTAGATGTATTTAAAAAGTGAATTAGTGAGATTCATAGACATTTGTGCATTATATTATAGCTTCCTTTCTGTAGGCAATCCTAATTTATTAAAAATTTCCATATTTTATTAAGAGTAATGTCTGCAAAAATGGATAATTTAGAAATGATGCCTTATGCTTAATTCCTAAATGAGCTCTACTTAATACTGATAGAAAGTTACCTTGAGATTTTATTTTCAGGAAAACTTGTCTTATGATGTACCACGCAGGAACATAAAACACAATTAAGAACTAAATAATTCTATTTGAGTCAGGAGCCCCAAGCCGGTAACAACACACTGAGTGAACAAATACTTTTAAAAAATGGAACTTTCTTTCATGTCGTACTATTAAATCTTATGTCAAGGCAACCTAGGTTAGGCAAGTAGATGCTAACTCAAGGGAAAAAAGTTTCATAGTAAAACAAAACTTAGACAATTGTTATGTTAGGAAAAAAATCCTTGCTAACCTGATGTTATTGTAATGAGCCTCTTCTGTACACATAAATAAGCAGAAATGGATACATCCTCATAGGAGATGAAATGACAGGGTTCTGATTCTGGGAGAAGACATTTTATATTCCCCTACCACATGAGTAGGGTCAGTCTTTTTCCACTGTGGCATTGTGTTGCTAGAACAGACTTCTAAAATTTGAGGAATACCATGGATGATGTCTTAAGGCAATGGAAGAGGAACTGAACAAAGTCTCATTTTCCCAACTCCCAAAAGAAGGAATGAAATGTAGCTTACTTGGCTTTCAGATAATGGTGTCCAGAGAAGTCACTGTCAAACTATGATATGTTGTTGAGTATTAATATAAATATTTTTCAACTATCGTAATTATTGCTGATTTGTTAGTAAATAGCATTACCTAATTTGGCATTATCAAATTATTAACTAAGGAATGACACTGAGTATAAATATTCAATTAGTTTTTTTTTTTTTTTCTTTTTGCTGAAACAATTGAGGTTGACTTGCCCAGGATCACACAGCTAGGGAATGTTAAGTGTCTGAGAACAGATTTGAACTCAGGTCCTCCTGACCTCAGGGCTGGTGCTCTATCTACTGCGCCACCTAGCTGCCCCATATTCAATTAGTTTTTTTTTTTTAAAAATCTATTAAAGAAGACTCGGATAGAATTGCATTGTCTTCTAATATACTTTAGTTGTGGAAGACAAATTAGTTTTGTATTATTTAACCAGAATTGAGTTCAATGGGTGTATATCACAAAGAGACAGATTTGACCTCAATATTAGGAAACACTAATAAATCTCCAAATATAGATCTTTGTAGATAGTAAGTTCATTACTAAAGATCATCAAACAGAAGCTGAATGAGCATTAGTTAGTAGTATTGTAGACTGTGTTCATATTTCAAATAGAGGTTGGAACGGATGACCCTTTCTAAACATATAATTCCACGACTCAACATTTAACAGACTAGTAGACCACACACACACACACACACACACACAGACACACACATACACACACACAAAGAGAGAGACAGAAAGACACAAACACAGAGAGACAGACAGACAGAGGGAGACAAGAGAGACAGAGAGAGAGAAAAAAGAAAAGAAGAAGCAAAAGAACAAAAGAAGCAGAAAACAAGGAAAGAAGAAGAAAAAGAAGAAGAAGAGAGGAAGGAAGAAAAAGGAGAGGAGGAATAACTTTCTCTTCCAAACCCCATCTATTTATATTATAATATTGATTAGACATGTTCTTTATTGAGACAAGAACCAATAGAAAAAGATATCTTTGAAGCAATTAAACTGTTGACTCCTCCTTCTTGGGCTACTCTTTATTCTTGACATCTGTTTGTTGACATGATACTGATTTTCTTCTTATCTCTCTGACAGCTCCTTTTTCATCTCTGTCACATTAAGTCAATTTAACATGTTGGCATGGAAACAACACTATGATCCCAGACCGTGAGAACACATCTGGAGCCAGGAAGTCAGATATTGGAAATTGGGGAGGAAGCAGTGGATTAAAGCCAAGTAATCAATCAGTGGAAAAAGGAGTCCAGAATGAGATGATTGCTATAAGTTCTTACTTCTAAAATGTGGCTTTCTCATTTACTTTCCATGAATGGATTTTTATAGAAGACTAATAAGGCAGTGTAATGACTAGATAGCAAGGTTTGGACATAGGATAATTGTTATCTGTATAATCTTGGGCAAATCAATTGAATTTTCAGTAGTCTGGCCAACTCGCTAACATTATAAATTGCAGAGAAGATGCAGACTTGCATTGGTAGAGTCACAAATTTGACATCTCTGCTTTAGGAAACACGAGGGAAGGAGGATACATAGGTATTACATTCATTGACCTTTCAATCTTGTTAAATAGGTAAGTGACTCCTATACCTAGAGAAGCTAGTTGGCAAAGTGGATAGAGTTCTGGGTTTGAAGTTCAGAAGACTCATGTTTCTAAGTTCAAATATGGCCTTAGACACTGACTATTTGTGTGAGTCTGGGTAAGTCATTTAACTTTGCCCTTCCCAATTTCCTCATGTATAAAACGATCTGGAAGAGGAAATGGCAAACTACTCAAGTACCTTTGCCAAGAAAATCCCCCAAAATGGGATCACAAAAAATCAGACATGATTGAAATGGATGAACAACAGCTAAAGGCTAATACACACGATTCACTGAAGAATAAAACATAGCTTATGATTAAATACTATCTGCATTTTATGACTATAGGTCAGCCAGAGGTTTTGAGAAAGAAAAACTCCATGTGGGATGGCAGGATGCAAAGAGGGAAATGTTTCCAGAGAACAAATGTGTAGACATTGATACTGCAGTTGGGAGTAGTTTCTGTAGTGCTTGAAAACAGATGAGAAAAGTCGACTCTTTTAGATCTATGATTATAATGTCTACTTACTCTAAACATTTTCTCTGCGTTTTAATTTTCACTTTCTACAACAATAGGATATTACAGTGAGGTTAGATGTTAGCCTCAATTTTATCTGGCATGAAGAAAATTCCTAAATGCTTTTTTATGCAAAAACAGACATTTGTTCACTTGTAGAAAATGTATTTCAAAATTACTATGTAGGATAAATCATTTAATCATTTGGCACATTAAATAGTATTCATGTCTATCACCTTCCCCTGTTCCTAGATATTTTCTTATTTCATGATTTTTCCTTTTTGTGTGTGTTTTTTCTTTTGTGGTTAAAATCCTTTCTTTAGCCAATTTGTTGCTTATGCCATGATCTTTTCAATTGAACATCTGTTCCAGATACATTCTCTTTCAATTTTTTCCTCAGCCTGAAAATTGTGAGTTCTTTATTTGGAATCTTTCCTGTGATGAATTATTTCCCTCTTTTCTTTCCCTTCAGTATCCTCTTTCTTCTTAATGCTTTTTTTCCCTTAGCCAAGGAAGCAATCAGCTTGATTGTGTTTTTCAATTCTGAAACAACAAAGTCCACAATGGAGTACCTTCTCTTGTAATCTGTGCTTCTTTCACCTGCTCGCAACTCAATCAGGAAGAGATGTCACCTGGCTGACAAATGCCAACAGGGATCAAAGACTCAAGGTTTCTGCCTGAACAGCTGGGAGAATCACAGCTATACAGGAAAGACCAGGTAGCCTTATTTGTACTGCTTATTTCTACAAAGGACACAGACAGGTTTATTGATTCTTGACCTCACTGCAGGGAATTCCTTCAAGCAACACTGAATTATATAAACACGGATAGCAAACAGTGTTGCATAAATTACCTGAATAAATTCTAAGAACTATATTTATGATCAGGAGTTTAGGCGGTTGTTTGTTCTACTATTCTGTTAAAAAATAAAAAGAAAGAAAGAAAAAGGGAAAAAAGAAACAAAAATGTGCACCCATAAACAAAATTTGTCAATTAATCCCATGATAACATTTAGAAGATCTCACAGATATTACCCAGTCCAATCCTTACCTGATCATGAATACATCCTACAATAGCTCAAACTAATGGTCACACATCTTTTTGGAAAATCTCCAGTAATGGAGAACTCACTGTTTTCAAAAGTGACTGTAGAAAGATTGCATTCATAGAAATGAAGGATAATTTGAATAGAACTCCCAAATTTATTGCTTCCTTTAAAAATTCTAAGGTATGATGAAATAGGCAAATAAATAATGAGAGAGAGGTTAAATCCTTTTGGTTAAGTCCTTTTACTATTAGTTTAATTCTTAGAGAAAACAATACTCTTGTAGTAGAATTATTATTTCCAATAGTATTTTTATAGTCACTTGAAAAGACAATTTTAAACATTCCTTTTAAAATAGTTTTGAGTTCCAAAACGTTTCTTTCCTTCTTTCCCTTACCTCCCTATTTTCTAAGACAGTAATCAATTTGACATGTGATGTATGTACAATTTTGTAAAACATTTCCATATTAATCATACCATATAAGAAGAAACTGAACAAAAGAGGGAAAAACTAACAAAAAAAAAGAAATGAAGTTAAAAAATAAGTATGCTTCAATCTGCATTCAGACTCCATCAATTCTTTAATCTAGATTTGGATAGCAATTTCCAACATGAATTTTTTTGGAAGTCTTGGATCACTTTATTGCTGAGAAGAGTTGTCAACCATAGTTGATCATCACACAAGGTTCCAGTTATTGTGTACAATGTTCTCTTCATTTACTCATTTCACTCACTAGCAGTTTATAAAAGTCTTTTCCAAGTTTTTTTTTTTTTCTGGCATCTGCCTGATCATCATTTCTTATAACAAAATAAAAATATTATATTACATTCATATGAGATAACTTTTTAAACCATTACCCAATTGATGGGCATTTTCTCAATTTCCAATTCTTTTATATCACAAAAAGAGCTACTATGAATATATACATGTGGTTATTTTCCTTTTTAATGATCTCTTTGGTATATTGATCTAGAATTATCATTTTCAAGAAACTGCCTAGAAGTAATTTATAAATAATAATTGCCAACTATTACCAATGTTAATAGTTATGAGTTATCATAACATATTTTCTATATTCATTAAATAGGTTAAATTGTACTTTGAGTAAAATAAAACATAATACTTTCAATTCTGAATGCTAAGAAAATAATTTTAAAGAATTAAGAAACATGAACATTAATAGTATCTAGAGTTTGCAAATAATAATCCTTTCAATAATAAGACATTATTGGATCCAAAAGAAATAGAAAGAATGGCCATATTGACTAGCATAATGAATAGCTCACAAGTGAATTTGAAGGCTTATAAATCCTAGAATGCCCATGAAAATTTATCCCTGTTATTTTCTGTGTCAGTGATGGTGAAATAAAAAGATGAAAATATGATCCCCGATATCTATATAGATTAGTGCAGTCTATTCTTTATTTTATATATTTAGTACCTTCCCCTTTCTATACAATACCTAACGGAGTACATGGTACCATTGTAAAAATCTAGCAAATGTTAATTATCAGTTTAACTTTTCTTGAATAAAAGATTCAAAAGTAGCACAGAATTATTGGTAGATGTTCTAAATAGATTAGACATATATTACTCATATGAAATAGAATTAGCAAGGAAAAGAAGTCTGGTTTAATCTTTCTGATCAACAGCTGATTCACACAGAGAAATTGGGAAATTGAGGCCCAGAGACTCAAAAGATTAGTGCTGGGTCATATAACATATGATAGAGCTGAAACTTGAACTCCAGGCATGGAGCAAGCTGAACATCAATTTAATCTGGAGCAAGAGTAGCATGGTAAAAATACTGATAATTAATATAGGAAAAAGGAATATCTTGCCTATGAATATGTTTATTATCTATGTGACTTTAATCAATCTGTCTATTTCTTAGTTTTCTTAACTTTTAAATAAGGATGGCATAGATATTTCTATTCATATTTGCCTTCCTCAGTGATTATTGTCCATCTTCTCTCACAAATATATTCAATATACTAGAAGCCTATACATTCATTCATTCATTTAAATTTATTTACTTACTTTGCAAATTTAAAAAAATGAATTTCAAATTTTCTCTCTTTCTTTAGCCCCTTCCTCACCTCTTGAAAAGGGAAGCAATATGATATCAATTTGACAGGTGAAATCATGGAAAACATTGCCGTATTACTCATGTTAAAAAAAAGTGAAAAAATACACTTTAATTTTCATTCAAAGTTCATCAATTATTTCCCTAAAAATAAACAATGTTTTTCATCATGAGTTCTTTGGAACTGTCTTGGATCATTGTATTGATTATAATAGTTAAGCTTTCACAATTGATCATTGATATACTGTTACTGTTATTGTATATTCTCTACAATTCATATAAGTCTTCCTAGTGTTTTATTTTTTGTCTGAAACCATGTTGTTTATCATTTCTTATAGCACAATAGCATTCAATCACAATCATAAACCATAACTTATTTCACCATTCCCTAACTAAAAGGCATTCCCTCGATTTCCAATTCTTTGCTAACACAAAAAGAGCTGCTAAAAATATTTCTGTACATATAGGTCCTTTCCCCTTTTCTTTGATCTCTTTGGGATACAGACTTAGTATTGTTTTTGCTAGATCAAAGAGTATAAATACTTATACACCCTTTTGGTCATGATTCCAAATCATTCTCCAGAGTGATTGGACCAGTTCACAACCATCCAAATGATGCATCATTATACCTATTTTTCCACATCCATCTAGCATTTCTCCTTTTCCTTTAGCCAATCTGATAGGTATGCAGTGATATCTTAGAGTTGTTTTAATTTATCTTTCTCTAATAGTTACATAGAGGATTTTTTTCACAACTATTGAGAGCTTTGGTTTCTTTTTCTAAAAATCCTTGGCTCATTCTGGAGAACAATTTGGAGCTATGCTCAAAAAGTTATCAAACTGTGCATACCCTTTGACCCAGCAGCATTTCTATTGGGCTTATATCCCAAAGAAATCATAAAGGAAGGAAAAAACCCCACATGTGCAAGAATGTTTGTGGCAGCCCTTTTTGTAGTGGCTAGAAACTGGAAATTGAATAGATGCCCTTCAATTGGAGAATGGCTGAATAAATTATGGTATATGAATGTTATGGAATATTATTGTTCTGTAAGAAATGACCAGCAAGATGATTTCAGAGAGGCCTGGAGAGACTTACATGAACTGATGCTGAGTGAAATGAGCAGAACCAGGAGATCATTATACACGGCAACAACAGTACTATATGACGATCAATTCTGATGGACATGGCTCTCTTCAACAATGAAATGTTTCAAACCACCTCCAATTGTTCACTGAAGAAAGCCATATACACCCAGAGAGAGGGATGCGAAATGTGGACCACAACATAACATTCTCATACTCCTTGATTGATGTTTGCTTACATTGTGTTTCCTTTATCTGATATATCGTTTGTGTAGATAAGATTTTTCTTGCACACCAATGATAAGTTTGGAAATATGTATACATATATTCGATTTGCCAATATTTTAACATAATTAACATGTAGTGGATATCCTGCCATCTAGGGGAGGGGTGGGGAGTTGGGGGGAAAAATTTGTAACGGAAAGCTATGTAAGGGTTATTGTTGAAGAATTACCCACACATATATTATGCAAATAAAATAAAAATTTAAAAAAATAAAAAAATAAAAAAATAAAATTAAAAAAAAATAAAAATCCTTGGCTCATTTAGCAATTGAAGAATGGTTTTTATTTTTATTTTTTTTTACAGATTTAACCCAGTTCCATATGAATTTGAAAAATGAGGCCTTTTTTAGAGAAATATTTCCCTAATCTCCTGCTTTCCTTGTAACCTTTGCTGCTTTTGTTTTGTTTGTATCTTTAAGAATTTGGGAATTTATATATATTACTCCTTTTATTTTTAAAAACATGTAGGTTCCCTAATGATCACTTTTAATTAGGACAATTTTGCTTTTGCTTTGTCTGAGATTATGATTGCTATGCCTACCCTTTTTAAAAATTAAAGCTATTTATTTACAGACCATATGAGTGATTTTTCTACATTGACCTTTGCAAATTTTTTTGTTCCAAATAATTTTTCCCCTCCTTCCCCCCGCCCCCATCCCTAGATGGCAGATATTCTAATACATGTTAAATATGTTAAATATATAATAAATCCAATATATGTATACATATCTATAGTTATCTTGCTGCACAAGAAAAATCGGATCCAGAAAGAGGAAAAAAAAACAAAAAAACAACTTAAGAAGGAAAACAAAATGCAAGCAAATATTCACAGAAAGCATTAAAATGCTGTGTTGTGGTCCACACTCAGATCCCATAGGCCTGTCTCTGAGTGTATATGTCTTTCTTCATGGCTGAATGCCAATAATCATCCTGTTGATTGTTTCTTATGGAACAGTATATTCCATAACATTCATATGCCATTAATTCTAATTTTCTTTTTTTTCTTTTTTTTCTTTTTTCTTTTTTTTATTAATACTTTTTATTTGCAAAACATATGTATGGGTAATTCCTAAACATTAACCCTTACAAAGCTTTCTGTTACAAATTTTTCCCCCTTACTCCCCACCCCTCCCCCAGATGGCAGGATATCCACTACATGATAATTATGTTAGAATACTTAAGAAATCAAATATATGTATAGTTATTGCATCATTTTTTGTGCAGGAGAAATCATATCTACAAGAAAGAATAATCTGATAAAGGAAATACAATGCAAGCAAACCTCAATAGAGAACATGAAAATGTTATGTTGTGGTCCACATTTCACATCCCTCTCTCTGGGTATATATGGCTCTCTTCACCGACCAATTGGAACTGGTTTGAAACATTTCACTGTTGAAGAGTCATGTCCATTAGAACTGATCCTCATATAGTATTGTTGTTGCCATGTACAATGATCTGGTTCTGCCCATTTCACTCAGCATCAGTTCATGCAAGTCTCTCCAGGCCTCTCTGAAAGCCTTCTGTTGGTCGTTTCTTACAGAACAATAATATTCCATAACATTCATATACCATAGTTTATTCAGCCATTCTCCAATTGATAGGCATCCATTCAGTTTCCAGTTTCTAGCCACTACAAAAAGGGCTGCCACAAATATTTGTGCATGTGGGTCCCTTTCCTTCCTTTAAGATCTCTTTGGGATATAGTATTCCTACCATTTTTAAAACTTCAACTGAAGCATGGTTTCCTTCCCATCCTAACCCCATTTTTGTTTGCTCCTGTCATTTATTTTCACTCTATATGTATCTTTCAGTTTCAATGTATTTTTTCAAATAGCATGTTGTTGGATTATGGTTTCTAATTGCTGCATGCTTCTGTTTTATGGGTAAGTTCATCACTGGGAATCTTTCAACAAGTTACAGATACTGTTGTGATACTTAGACTATCCTACTGTCAAATATTGTTTTCACTGATCTACCTCTTTTATGCTCAAACATTTCCCAGAATATATCCCATAACCCTGTCATCTTGTCTGAATCATTGTTAATTCTGTGCTGCAGCCTATTTAACCCCAGTGTATTTCCCTATTTAAGATAATAAATGGTGACTGATCACAGATTTAGAAGGCATTTCTGACATTTCTCCAAAAAAATAAAATGATCAAGAGAATATCAATCACTACCAAAACCTATGGTATTTCCTTATTTCTACAAAACCCTTAGGAGAATTATCTGCTTATGTATCATAGATAATTTTGAGTGAAAAAAAGAAAAAGATGGATAAATTTAAGTCTATTTTATAGCATGTAATCTCTCCCATAGGTAATTCCCAATTCTGAAATATTAAAAACTGTAATAGTCCATGATCTGCATCCATTATTTGGAGAATATTGGCATTTACATATATATTTTTTTTCATTAGTCAGAGAACTGACTGGGATTACCTCCACTTTCCCCAAAAGAGAAATCCCCACACTATTTTCTAAAAACAATACATGTTGCTTTCTTACTGCAATTAAATTTTTGGGCTTGCTCATGGTCCATGTGGAATGCCAATCCAGCTTGCACAGGAGATCATTCAAAGAGACGAAGTAGAGGAGAGAATGCTTTAGTGGATTGACTCAGTTGACTCACCAGACATCTATGGGTCTAGGAAACAGACATTTTTCATTCCTTTGTAATTTTTGTCCAGTGTAGATTCTGACATATATCTTTTGAGTTGTCATAGATCTCTCTAAGGGGCTCTGTTGATGCATTGACATAATACAATCAGCTAGATGTCATCCATGAACAAGAGCATGTTTTATCCACTTGAACTCTAGGTATGATATCCTTCATGACATGATGAACATTGTCGTGGGGAACATACGCCCTTGTTGGACATATGTCCTCTTTTATGCCTCACCAAATATGAGAGTGTTATTTCAAGGTTATTTTTGGTAGTATCTATTAAAGAGTCTTCAATTATCTTAACAGAAGGCTGGGGGAGAGACACCAGGATAGAAAATATCCTTTTTACCTATTTTTCTCTTTTTTAATTCCAAGTTACACATGGTACATGAGCAGATAATCCTCGTAAGAGTTTTGTAGAAATAAGGAAGCAGCATAGGTCTTGGTAGTAACTGATGTTCTCTTGATCATTTAATTTTTTGGTAGAAATGTCAGAAATGTCTTCCAAGTCTTTGATTACTCATCATTTATTGTCTTAATGTACAATTCATTTATCTCTGTCTCTCTGTCTCTGTCTCTCTCCCTCTCATTCCCTCTGTCTTTCACTCTCTCCCTCTCTCTCCCTTTTCCTCCCTTCTTCCCTTCCTCCCTCTCTTTCTCTCACTTTGTATCTCTATGTTTCTCTGTCTCTCTATCTCTGTTTATCTCTCTGTCTCTGTCTCTCCCCCCCATCTCTCTTTCTCTGTGTGTGTTTGGACATTCTAGTACAAACTAACTTTTTACTGAAGAAAGCGTTGCTGTCATGGAACTTCTGAGTGGTATAAAATTTAATTCTTTCATTTCTTAAACTTGTTCCATGAATTCCAATGTATTTTAATACTGTCCTCCCCTGTTAGCTGTTTTTTAGTTCCCCTACCTTAATTTATTTGTATCTTTCCCTTTTTGAAATAGCTTCAATTTGGCTACTGCAATATTTTTAAATCCATGTCATCTTCAGCATGGATTTGTTCTGTTTGTATTATATATAATCTATGAGCCTTCAAAATTTCAGCTTTGTGAAGCTATTTTCATTTATTCTAATAAATACATTAGATTTATAGTATTCCAATTGCATAATATTATGTGGTAGTTTCAATAATATATCAATATATATTGAGAACATTGTTAGTATTTTAATCTTTTCTTTACTTCCAATTCCATTTTAAAATGCTCTTTTGTATATTACTTAGTTCTCATTTCATTTGTTCTAAAAATAATTTTATCCTCAATCATTTTTTCACAATTTTGGGAAGCAACATTAGTTATAATTTCCTTCCATTTGGGAAAATAGGGAAGTATGATAATGGTAGGTTTACTCTTTCTGCATCAAAGTATTGAGACTTTTTTAACTTTACCTGGGGATAAGTAAAGAAACATCCTTACCTGTGGAGGGCTATCTTTGGCAGTCCCTCTCACTGACTGGATAGCCAGGAATAAGAAAAGTCATGATTTGGGTGATATCTGTTATCTTTGTAATTTCAGTTACAGCAATCCATTCACCATCACATCCATCTTTTCTGAATGGGATTGTTGAATAGCTAGCAAAACCCTGGTTAAAGAAGTCTTTCTAGATTGTTAAGTCTTGCAAAGAAGTTTGCTCTATATTCTCACAGAATTAGTAACTAGAATAATCTCCATTTCACAAAGACGCAAATCTTTTGTGGGGGCAGAGCTAGGAACACAATGCAGAGTAGGTACTCAATAGTTGAATTAATAAAAGTTTCCATGAGATAAATTTAGACTTGTTATAAGGAAAAGCTTTTTTAACAATGAGAGACACCTAAACGTCAAGTGGATTGTTTCAAGGAATAAGTTTCTTCCATTTATTATCTAACAAATACCTTATGATATTAGGTATGTTGGGAAGCTTATTATTTTATGTCTCTCTTTCTTCTTTTTCTTTTCTTCTATCTTATTATGGATATATATATATATATATATATATATGTACACATATATGTTATATCTTCAAATGGATACAAATCCCTGTATCTATCACTTTGGTTTTGCAAAATCCTAAAATCTTGCATGCATTCAAGATGTTAATTGAGTGAACTACCTGTCCACTTCTCCCTCTAAAATTCTGTGATTCTATGTCTTTGTGTAATTAATGGAAAGAATTGGAAGAGACAAAAAGAGCAAAAGAAAATTGTAATGATGTCAGAAAATTCTCATCCTTATCCTTAGCATCATTAGCAATAGCACAAATAATGATATGGTACTTTTTGAAGCACTTTAAGGTTTGCAGAGTACTTTGCATATGTTATCTCATTTATGCCATATTCATAATTATAGACATCAAATAGAGGTTAAAATAATAACTGACATTTATATAAAGCTTACTATATTTCAAGTGTTTTTGAAAATTGTTACCTTACTTGATCCTCAAAACAACCCTGGAAGAGGTGATGTTATTGTCTTCATGTTATAATAGAAGAAATTTAATTAAATAGAGATTAAGTGACAAGACCAGAGTTACACAGCTAAGTGCCTTTGGCTGCATTTGAATTTAGGCATTTCTGAATTCAGGATCAGCACCCTATCTACTTATAGGGTAATGTGTACTTGGAACCTATATAGGAAGTACAAAACAAAATTGATTTAGACTGCAATGGAAGGGATTTATAGTAAAATAGTCACCAGAGGAAGCTTCTTAACTTTTTAGACTTCCAAATAAACTTCTACAAAAATCACTTGGATTTTTAACTGGCACAACCATGGATATGGGCTCTTAATGCGTTGGAGATGGGCAGAAGTCTGACCCATGTGACCCCAAATGATTCTTTGGGTGATTCTCACTATAATTTAAGGAAAGAATTAGGGATATCATGAATTACTTTACTGAACACTGCAGTGGGCTGATATATTGCTAAGGAGTTTTATAATCATGAGTGGCAAAGTTTTTTTTTTTCTTACACACACAGACACACATACACAAACACCCATATTATCTAATAAATACCTTTCTGTGTCTGTCTGCTTCTCCCTTCATCCAATCTTTTAGACCAAAGTAATGCAGGTATAACAAAAACCATCTTTGCCCTACATACAGGGGAGCGCTACATGGATAAGTCAACACAGTCATTTCAATCACTCTTCACTCATGAATGGTAAAAGGGATGTGTCTATCTTATATACCCTTTATATTGCTATTCTTCTTTGTCCTCAGGATGGCATAAAATATAACCTGAAATGAGTTCCATAATTAAATCTTGACTTATGAAATTGGCAATCATAATTAAATCATTCTTGAATGGTAGGGCTTACCCTGAATCAAACACTTGTCAACTTAAACATTTAAGCTTCTATTTTAAATATTTTGACTATTTGATTGGCAATAAACTTTTAGATTGCCATGTTATAGCTCAGAGATAAAGTCAGCAATTTGCTGTAATGATTTGACTTCTTACTGTATTTCTATAATGAGATTTAAGTCTGCCCAAAAAGTTTTAAATTCTATGCAAGATTCATATATTTTCAAATGGATATAGATCCATGTATCTACCATTTTGGGTTTGCAAAGTCCTAACCTCCTGCATATATGCAAGATGTTAATTGAACTTTTATCCTTTTTTATAGTTCAGTAGTGGAGAATATCAACAACAACAACAAAAATCAAACTTGGTTTCTTACATCAATTATAAGATTGTCCTCTAGAGGGATGTATGTTATTGCTTTTTCAGCTGAGTTCAAAACATTTGTAGAATGTCTGTGGCTTGACAGTGAGACACATCTTTTTTTTATTATTTTATTTTTTTATTTTATTTGCATAACATATGCGTGGGTAATTCTTCAACAATAACCCTTACATAGCTTTCCGTTACAAATTTTTCCCTCAACTCC